>OU015491.1:123302430-123607430 GCA_907164885.2 Dolomedes plantarius | reverse complement strand
ACAATAACAGTGGTATTATAGGACTACAATCCTCTCCATCCTCTATGAATAAAGCACGTGAAAACATTTCTCAGCAGAGTGCATAGATAAACTAAGAGACCCCATCTCTGCGGGTGATCTGTTGTTATCGATGGGTGATCAGTGTGATAGTGGGGCGAGAAAATCCTTGCCAATCTCACTTTTCCACCGCCGAACCTCGCGCCGCTGCATCCGGCGAGGGATGCCCGCCATTGCTCTTGCTGTTCTTTTCCCGATCCTGCCTCTCGCGATCCCACTTACTCTCCATCCTCCCGCGCAGCAGTTCCTAATCTCTTGCCCATCACCTGTAGATTGCCCCGCATAAGACCCTCAAAAAAGTTAGGAAGGGGCTGAGAGGGGAAAAAAATACAACTACCATAACAATGATTACACGACCAAAGGGTACGAGATTCGAGTGCGGTTGAAAAGGGGGAGGGGAAAACGACACCACCACGCGCGCCATGTTGTGTGTGATCGATACGGAACGGAGTGTGTACAGTTCTCCTCATTGCCTCCGATCCGGCGTCCTGCGTCGACATTAGGCCCTGAAAACAATGAACCCGAGCCGCCACGGTTCCACTATGTATTGGACACTGCCAGATAAAAACAAAAGGTCCCGTCCCCACGCATGCAGGGAAAAAACATGGAGAAACACTCTAAACGATTGACATTGTAAAAGAAATTTCGTGTTTAAGATATTTTACTCATTAATTAATTATGGGAAACGGGATTCGTAGAACAGGAAACACTCTGGGCACAAAAACCAACAATCGATGATTCCAGTGTATTAGAAGGTAAATAAATGAAAAAGAGAAAGGTAGTTGGGTTAGTACTCACTGAGGCCCTCAAACTTTCGGATGATGCTGTCCACGAAGGTGGTCTGCGGGGCGACATGGCCCCTCCTCACTGGCATGGCGTCGCGGCGGTTTATCAGAAGGGGTCTAACATAGTCCACAGTCGGGTCGAGCGGGACCCGGGGCCCGGGCGCTGGTCCTCCGGCGCCATTGCTGTCGGCTCTCTCTCGCCGGACTGGCCGATTGCGGAGAAACGGCCAGCGAGTGCGGACAGGGGGCGCCGCGGGCGCACGCTACTACAACGCCCCCTGGGATTGGGGGACCCTCGTCCAAATATCTCAACTGGTGGTGGCTATTGGGAAAAGGTACGGGACACTAAGGAGAGATCTACACATGCATGCCAGCGTTGTCACTGTGTGAAATTCATTTAACGCTTAAAATAACAACATAAATGAACTCAGTGGATTTTTATCCCTTCTCGAAAAATACATTTATTTTTTTCAAATCGGATTAAATTATTTTTATTAATTCATAAATGACAGGCATGCAGTCTTAATTTTCTATATGTGATATATTGTTGAGCATATACCTGTAGGTATATTATAAACGCAAATATGTTCTAAGGAGATGAAGAAAACCTGATACGAGCAATTTGAGACTAATTTCGGATTTTGTCACTTTTTCTATTGTCTGACGGATGTCTGCAATAGATTGTTCAAACAAACGGCTAGTATTCTTATCTTATTGATGACTTTAAAGAACTATTTTCTCAAATGTCATGATTTGATCTCCATGAGCCCTGCAAGTACAAACAGGTATTATCTACAATTAATAGTTTAATATAAAACAATTCAAGAAGAAAAATCTCAAAGAGATGGTAAATTATTCTTCCTTTCAGTTTCCTTTGAAATAAATAAAAATTTTAAATTTAAAAAAAAGACATTCAGTTACAGTTCTGAAATGCAAGTGGGAACATAAGATCTCATTCAAGTGCAAAATGTTTTCTATTTCTCTATAAAAAGAGCATGATAACCTTGTAGATATAAAATTTAACCCGAGAAATAAACTAGTAGAATATAGTAAAAATAAGAAAATCCGAGAAAAATCTCTCGACATGAAGCAGTGATAAAGTCAAGTTCCCAGCGTATACACGCACTTCTTTAAGTCATGGAAGTGACACCAGTTGGAAAAAGAATTATCCAAAAATGGTTATTTGAAATGTACGAAGCGATACTAATTAGTGTTTGTATGCCATTAGTACATCACGTAAAATTCATTGAAACTAAAGAAATTCAGTCAATGACTAAAATTATTAAAAACAGAATTTACTCGAGCCAAGCGGAAAGAATATTTTATACGTAGTAACTTGATCGTTGAAACAAGTTTTAAACTCGTTTTCATACATTTTCAAAATTATTTTACCCCGAAATTAATAGATATAATTTTGAAGGAATTTGAAAGGAGTGTTGACAGAAATAAGGCAGGACAGTAAAGAGATTTTCAATATACATGAAAGCGCTATTAATCAGTAAAATTCAGTAAATTCTTAGAATAGAATTAATGGGTCACTAAACTATTTCAACCTTTTCTCGAATCTTCAAATGTTAATTTATATTTAAATTTCAAGTGTAATTGTCCTGGAGAAAAATTATAAGCTTAATAATTTTTAACACGCGTTGCTCTTAAAATAAAGAATAACAAATTAAATACATTTATTCTAGCCAATACATATCATATTAAAAACAGGAAATAATTTAGGGGAAAAGTTCTAGATCCTGTGCGAGATTTTTTTTTTCTCTCCAGGGTTGGCAGTAAACTTCTGGAGTTTCATTTTAAATATCTATCCTCAGTTTTAATTTTTTATATTTTTTTTTGTAAAGATGGAAGTCTAAAAAAAAATAACTTGAAATCATGACTTTACAGGGTGAGTATTTTTTTAATATCCTTTCTATTTAAATTTTTTTCACTGATTTTTTAAGAGTGGATTTGGAGGTTAGTGTAATTTATCAAAAATGAAACAGGATTTACCACGGCTAAAAAAAGTAATAATTTTTTTGTCATTTCGCCGATATATCATAGTATTATTTGTTGCATTTTTTGCATTTCTCTGATAGTGTTTTCAGAAATTCTGTTGACATTTTTAATAAAGTATATTTCGGTGTTTAATATAACCTTAAAAAGTCATTTGCCACAGTTTCAAAAATTCAAACACTTTTTAAATTTTGTTCATACTTTTTAAAGTGCCATTTGATGTATTTTCAACACTTCTGGTGTTGTTTATTTGTTAATGTTGTTGATTTTTGATTAAAATATGATATAAATAATAGTTTAAATCTTCAAAAGACTCCATTTTGAATAAAATCACCAAAAGCAGAAATCAGAATAAGATACTGAACTCTTCCCTCATAGCGATCAAAATAATCTTAACATATACTTTTTCAAAAACTTACACTATCATTTTGAGTTTTGTACATATTCTCCTTTGCGATTATTTTCAAAAATGCATTTTCATGGTGTATCTTCATTTTCCTAAGTGTATGTATATACACACACACACACACATTATATATATATATATATATATATATATATAATCCGTAGACCGCAAAGTCCCTCTATGGGGTCACAGAGGATGGGAGAGGGTACGATCCCCCGAAGTCACCCGGGGGGGGGGGAGCACTCAGATTTGAGGTGGCACCTGGCTGAATCGGACTCCAACCATTGTGGTGCTATTATAAACCAAAGCCGCCTCAGCCCGTCAGCCTATATGGATCTGGTATGGAATACTTCCGGCTAGGTATATTAGCAACAATAACAATAATATATATATATAATATAAGGGAAAATACAGATTTATAAACAAATGGTAAATGGTATTATGAAGGAGAAAAGATAATAATAAATGGACTCAGTTAGCGAAAATATCGCTGAACCCCGCCATGAGGAGACATTGTTGAATCATTAGCCAACAGGCTGGAGCTGAGTAACAATAAAAAAACCATATCTCACTCACTCACACATTGCCTTCCACCCTAAAACAGAAATAACTAATTTATATAACTTTACTAACACATATAAATAGAAACCTCTGAAACCGGAAATTCTCTTTACGTTAAAAATACCTCGATATTTTGTATACAATCGTCATCAAAACTTCTTTCAATAATTTACATTTTGCACACCTCTTTTACGATCACTCAATCACAAGAGTCATATATTTTTCTATAACAGTTAATGAAAACTCTATAGGAAATATAGATAATTACCACAGCATTAACTACACTAATGCCATGATCAATCATATAAACTTTAACTATCTATTCAACACTAAAATTCAATTTACTTCCTATTAGAAATGTAACTGATAAAAGATCCTTCAAATATCCTCTCTCTGAAGGCAGAAAGAATATTTGGCTACAATAATGTTTCACAAAATATGACTGATAGCATTAACTATGATAATCCTTGTATTTGTAATCAACCAGAATATTCCCAGTTTATAAATTCCCGCTATGAATACATTATTACAGGAAGTTTTGATCTCATTAAAGACATCACTCTAAAATATCTTATGAATATAGGAATTAAATTATGAATTTCCAATTTACGACAACTATTCAAAAATAATTACTTCACTCCATTTAGGCAAAGATATATAAATTAGCATTAAAAAATAATCTTCCATTTGAAGCCTTCATACTTTGCAAAATACGCATAATGAAAAAAATAACTTATATAGCAAAGAATAAGAAATGATAAACAAAAAAAAATCATAAAGAAGTTGAAAAATACTATAATTCAACTACGAAAAAAAACTTTGTCATTATCTATGTTGACAAAGCTCAAAGCAATTTTTTCTAAATTAAATACGAAGCATATAATTCTTCCCAACTTAATGTGCAAGTAACTGATAATGAAATATTTAAACTCCAGATATTAGTATCAAAAATATTTATCAAATAGTATGTAAACAGCCCTTTACATACTACTTAATTAAATTCAATAAATTGTAAACTACCATACATAATATTATGAATGTAATAATATTAATATAGATAATATTATATTATGAAATATATAATATTATAAATGAAATAATAATATACATAATATTATGTTAGGAAATTTAACGTATAACTTCTTAAATTTCATAAAACTCCTCTCTCCTTCAGAACAGTAAATTGTGTGTATACATACTCAACAGTGGCAGGGAAAACATTTTAATATATTCAAATTATTTTACCAATAACGTATATGCAAAAGATTTAAAATACATCCTTTATACAATATACACAACATATAACACAGAATTAAACTTTCAACTAAAAACACTGACTTTAATAAACTTCTGAAAATGTTTATTAAACACAATTATGTAATACAAGATAATATAATATATAAACATGTTCAAGGATTACCTCAAGAAGGTAATTCTTCTAATATTCCGTCCTATATCTACATCACCATGAAAATAAATATCTACTAAAAGATACCAATATAATATATAAATACATAGATATCAAAATCATTGTTATAAACACACAAAACTCCATCGATTTAGAATTCCATCCAAAAAAACTTACAATAAATAAGAAATAAAAATAATACGCAAATAAATTTTCTACATTTAAATGTCTATGAATAAAACAATATAATAACGTATGAAAATTATGATAAAAGAGCAGAATAACATTTTAAAATACCATTTTAATTTTAATAAATTTCAACACTATACTTCTTGCTTACACGATAGTTTATTTGAAAATATTATTATATATGAATTAATCAGAACTAATGCACTCTAAAAGCAATAACAAAAAATTGACTCCCCGAGGAGTTGTCCGATTATAATAAAATTTTGTATGCAAATGATTAAAATTTGGTGTCCAACGAATGAATAGCGGTAGCTCCAGCGCATCAGAACTGCGCATCCAGCAGGTGTATACACTATCTACCAGTAAGTCTTTGGACACCTGTGATAGAAAAGAAGAACAAAATTTATTTATATTCAATAGTTCGTAGAGCCTCCACGAGAGGCATTTACTTCCATTCGGCTTGGAGAAGACATGTAAGTTCCTTCACCGATTTTGGACGGTTGTTGCACCCCTTAATTCGGCGATGCAACTCGTCCCAGAGGTTCTCGATGGGGTTCAGGTCTGGGCTTTGGGCAGGCTAGTCTATTTGGTTAACCCCATTGTCACCATACCAATCCATCGTGGACCTCGCAACATGACAGCTAGCATTGTTGTCCTGGAAGTAACATGGGTCCTACCCGTAAAACTGCCAAAACATATGAAGGACACTGTCATCTAAAATAGTGCAGTAGGCGTCGCCGTTGAGCTTACCATGAACTGGGACCAAGGGGATACCAGGAGGGTCCATACCAGGAGAAACACCCCCAGACCATAATTCCACTCCGCCGAACTTAACTGTGGGCACAATGCATTCTGGCAGGGAGACACTAGACCTAGACCCTGCCTTCAGAACGGTCATCTCTGGAGAGTGAACCTTGATTCACCACTCCAGAGAACCCGTTTCCACTGATCTACTGTCCACTTTCGATGTGCTTTGCACCACATTAACCGAGCAGCGTGGTTGGACTTTTTGCTCAAAGACAGCAGCACGACCATGAAAACTAAGCAGATGTGTTTCCTTACGGATGGTATTCATCGAAATAACACTCCCGGATGCCTGTTGAAGCTTCTGGAATATGTGGCCCATCGGTTGGGTGCGGTTCTTCCGAATTTCTCTGGACAGCCCCCGCCGGTCTCAATCTCCCAGTTTCGTGGGTCTGCCAACTCGGGGCACGTTCCTACAATCACCGCTCACCTTCCACTTTTGAATCACATAAGCCACTGTTGATTTTTGGTAATTCAGCTCGCTAGATATGTCTCTTAAGGATAGACCATTTCTGTGATACCCGACGATTACACCTTTCTCGAAATCAGATAACTGCACTTCGTGGTATCTTGCATGCGACTGATGCCAATGTTGTTTTCTACATGATATTTAACGGCGGAGGGCGTGATGTATATCCGGACCGCAGATATCGTAATTTGCATGGATGTCCAAATATTTATTGGTAGATAGTGTATAAGGAGCGATTTTCGATCTGAGGTTCAAAATTTCTGCTGCACTTCGACTGCGGATATCTTACGTCGACTGTAACAAAGCCTCGACGAAGGATTCTTGCTCATTACGAGCAGATTTCAGAGTTTGAAAAAGAACATGTCATCGGATTGGCAAATCGGATTGGACTGGATTGGCTTGGTTAGGCAAATCGAAAAATCGCTCACATCGAAGCGATGCTGCGATTAGACAGTGTTGGCAAGCGTGGGTTATCAACAGCAGATTTAAGCGTCAACACTGACAACAAGACGGCAGCGGTAGCCTAGGTCACGGTAGCCTAGTGGTCGACCTAGGACCACAACAGAATGGGAAGACAGACCGTGTATCAAATAAGCTGTCACAGCACGGATTCGTCGTTATTAACCATGCAACGTGGGCCCAGCCCACAAGTGTCCAACATGGCCGTTGACAGACGACTGAGAGAGCAGAATCTACGCTCGCACAGACCATTACGCCGCTTACCCCTCCCGCCAGTACACTGTTAAGTCCGATTAAAGTGGTGCTTAACTCAATCAACTTAGAACTGCTCTGACTGGGGACGTATAGTCTTTAGTGACGAGTCTCGTTTTCAACTGTATCCTAACCATCACCGAAGACGTGTCTGGAGACGTACAGGGAAGCATGGGTATCCTGCCCTTACCATCACAAGCCACACAGGGCGTTATGGTATGGGGTGTCATTTCTTTTGATAGCCGGACCCCTTTAGTAGTCATTAGTGACTCACTTACAGCACAGAGGTACGTAGACGACATTCTACGACCCGTTTTGTTGTCGTTCCTCTTGCGAGCCCCCGGAATTCCTTTGCAACAAGATAATGCCCTTCTGCATACGACACGTGTTGCTATGAATTGTCCTCAAGCTTGCCGAACACTTCTTTGGCCACCTAGATCGCCTGATCTCTCCTCCATAGAGAACATTTGGGAAGTGATGTAAATGCGATTGCAACTATCCCGAAATGTTGCCGATTTAGCCCGACAGTTGGAGACAATTTGGCAAGATATCCCGCAGGACACCATCTGGGAACTTTATCAGTCTATGCCACTCCGGGTGACAGCTTGCATCCTGGCAATGCTGTATTGACTTCCTCACTTTGTAACGATCAAACTCTGGCATAAATCATTCAACTGTTCTGAAATTTTAATCTTTTTTTCTGAACATGTTCTTCACATCAAATAATTTTTGTCGCAATCGGACAACTCCTTGGTGCGTCGATTTTTATTTTTATTTTTATTTTTTGTTATAGAGTGTAGATTATACTGCCCACATTTTTAAGAACAAAAAAATATACAAAAAATGAATCTACGCCTCATATTAAACTTCTTTAGATGACTAATAGAATGTCTTATTAACTGCTTTAAATTTTCGTAAGTTGACGCAACTTTCTATAATATGAAAACATAATAGCTAAATCACTTCTTTAAACTTCATAGAAATTTTCTGTTGTATAAGAATGTTAATAGGACATTTAATCGCTTTGTTATTAGTTATATATATATATATATATATATATATATATATATAATTAATGACCTTAATTTCATTAAACGTAATTCCTTTGCTGCTGCAGTTGCGAGTTTTAGACTTTTAGCGGGTCACAATTGTCTTTGGGCTCATCGCCATCGTTTTGGATTGGATAACTCCCCTATATACTACAATTTGTGTTCTTCTGGATAACTTGGGACGGCTACTTACTTACACGTGTACTCTGCACTAGTTGTTTATGCTTGTAAATTTCAAAAGTATTGGAGAGCCCGTGATCTGATGGCTTAGAGGTCAATACACTGGCATTTGTAAATTAAAATTTAATGAAATTCCTTTTCTTATATTTTTATTTACTTGTATTATTGTTTAACTTATTAATGCTCAGTTTTTCTACACCCATTTCCTTTTTATTCCTCTTCCATGCAATTTTGAATAAACATTACATTTAATAATGTATTGTTCTCGAATGCAACACTCTCCTATACTATCAGTAAATTCTCTCCTAAGCTGAGTTCCTGTAGCTGATGTAGCGCCGTGCACACTTCAATGGTTAGATAGCCAGGGGGTGGCATCAATAAGGTCTTTCACTCTCAGATCTTGCTCTCCCACGTGTTTAGTTCCTGGGTGTAGGATTTCTCTTCTAATATTTATTTAGGGTAATCAAAATGGTAGCTATTATTAAAGGTTCGAAAGGATATCAGATCAAAACCCGAAGTTTGCTAGTGCCACGCTGGGTAGTCCCAAATGGCTAGTGCCAAACATCGCGGTGCAGGGGCAATGTTAATCGCAGTTTTATTGAATCATTTCTACAGTAATCATATGACTAAAATTACCGGTAGGACAAAAACATTTAGCAGAGCTTTTGCTGCCAACGTGTATATATATTAATTCTAAATTTTATGCAGTCATTCAGCTCAGAATTAAACTTACTTGTGCATGTAACTGATACATATAACAACTAGTAGTGAACTGTTTCATACGCATGGCTGCTTCATTGTAATACTGAAGTATTGCACGTGAAGTATTCCTGAAGTATTTTATAATGCTGAAGTATTACAATTGAAGTATTACTGAAGTATTTTATAATGCTGAAGTATTACAACTGAAGTATTACTGAAGTATTTTATAATGAAGTATTACTGAAGTATTTTATAATGCTGAAGTATTACAATGAAGTATCATACCCATGCCTTTTTCGCGAGATTTTGGCGAGATTTCACTCCGAAGCACCAACTGTGGCGCGGGGGGGGGGGGGATTGACCCCAGTTGGGAGAGTAGTAGAGTCCCCATCATCCGAACCATGGAATGCTGGTATCGTTTTCTGTGTTTGGTTCTTCAATTTACTCTGCAGTGAAGCTAATATATCTCAGGCGTGCAAGATACATTATATTCATAGCAGTGAAACATGCACAGGCTGGCGCTAGCATCTACTTATTTTAAAAGTGTTATAGTAGATTTCTATTTTTTTTTTCCTAGTTCTATAGATCTACACATCAATACGTTAATTTCTCCCCAAAAAATAACAGCAAAATAAATTATGGAAGACATGCAAACTAACTGATAGTACAGTTAAATAAATTTTGAAGAATTTTGAAGAGCATTTTGAAGAACAAATTTTAATTTAAAAGCTTACATAATTTCGAACATCCCTTCCCCCTCCCATCCCCACAAAAGAAAATATCAAAATTTAATGAAAATTGAAAAAAAAAACGGAAATCAAGATTAATACAACTTATTTCAAAGTTTTATAGACATGCAAAATTGTAAAAATACCATTTTTTTTAAAACTAAACTTTAATTAAAAATCTCACTTTGTATACCAACCCCTAAAAAAATTCTTTCAATTACAAAGATTTGAGGGCCATGCAATAATTGGGATATGCCATTTTTTTAATAAGTAAATATAAAGAAATATAAATTTTTATAAAATATTAACTTAAACTATTTTTAACTTTGTTAACTTTGTTTAACTTTGTTTACTTAAACTATTTGTAACTTTGTTTAAACACCCACCACACCCACGAGAACTTTTTTTTTAAATAAAGAAATTAAACAGAAAAATCTTTGAAATGTACAAATAAAGCGTTAAACAATTATTATCAGTTCATTAAACAACCATCAAGAAACAGAAAAGACAACATCTCATTCCTATAAATGGATAAAAAAAAGTCCTGTTCATAAACAAACAATCTTTCGCGTGCCGCCGAAACGAGCCAGTAGAGTTACCAAAAATTCGGCGGTCACCACAGTGAAATAGTTATTCCTTCCCCTTGCCAAAGGTATGGTTATGATACTTCAGCCTAATAATTAATATTAATTAAACTGCATTAATAAAATATCTTAAGCAGTTTTTCGAATGCTCTATACTCATTAGAAAAACTTTAGTTTTTAATATTAGTTTATGGCTCCGCATACGAAGGAAGACGAGTCATATTTCAAATCGTCGATGAATCATGTGTCAAACGGACCATTTTTGAAAAATAAAGTTTGTACTAAAATGATTTATCATCAATCACTACACACAACTGTGTAGTAATTGCCACCAAATGATACTGGGGTTTTTCTTTCAAAATATATTGGATTTTTTATTAAATTGTTATTATTACACAGATAATGCGCCCACATTAAGAAGAAAAAAATAGCTTTCACCGACAAATAAAAAGATAAAAGTTTTAACTGTTGTTAATGAAGAATTTTGTTAAATTACTTTATATGGCAACCTTAGCTCACTTTTCGCCAACTCTCGGGGAAAAAATTGGTGTATTTTGCCAATGAAGTATTGCGTTAGAAATATGCATAACATATATATATATATATATATATATATATATATATATATATATATATATATATATATATATATATATATATATATTAGGAGTTAAAGAGCAGAGTTATTTATTCGGCCACAATTTTAACTTTTGCGATTTCCTTGCATGATGGAGTTGTTTCTCTATTGCAAATTTACAACCGTTTATTAAGTCAGCAATTTCAAAAATTCGAAATTATTTGAGTTGTTTCAAATGTTAATTTAAAACATAAAAATTAACCTACAGACATTTTCAGAAGTTAATCATGAAAGATTTAAAACTTGTGGAAAGTTATATGTTTCAATTTTTTTCGTTCTTGTTTTTTAAAATTAAAAAAACTCTGTACCACTCTTTCCCAAGAAAAATAACCAAAGCATTTTTTACTTTTAATAGTTTACCGACAATCAACTGATTAGATAGATTTCATCGATAGATCATACAGTGTTCAAGAAAATTTAAAGTTCCGAAGAATTCTATATTTTTCCAGAAGAAGCGCTATATATTCGCATGATAATTATGTATGCAAATATAATGATATTTAGCTATAAAGGACTATTAATTATTTATAACACATCTCAATTATAGTATATCAGTATTTAAAGGAAATATTTAGATATCGATTTGAAAAATTACGATAAAACAGAAAGAAATGTATACATAAATATGTACTTACTGGGAAAAAGTTATACAAGGTACGTTGTTATAAGTTTTGAGTTTGCTAAAATTCATAAGACATTGAATAAACCTCTGGCATTTCAAAAATTTTCACATACTTAATGTTCTTAATCTCTAAGGAATTTCTCCGTTGGAAATAATTTGTATGTTCTATATTATCTGTGTACATGTCTAAATATTAAACTATCAAAATATTAACCCATGCATGATCTAACACTTTCAGTTTTATTTTTGTCATTTAAAAAAATAACTTCGTGGAACTAGAAGAATGATCCCCTTACAATTAACCAATAAAAATATGTAGCCACAGATAATGACTGAAATACAGATTCGGTGGCGATAATTCTAAGGCAGGCGATAAAATCAGTGTCTATTGATAACGCATCTTACTTCCACTGATTTTTAAACAACATCAGGAATAATATTTACAGTGCCACATCTCAAATATAGCATGTGAATCTCAACTCTTGCTAAAACGAAGGCAAATTTTCTTTGTAAAACTCATAGATTACTATTCAAGTGGAATTGCATAAACAATAGCCCCATTCAAAGTGAAGACAACAGAGCTCAACGAATGAAAGGAAAAGGAATAGCATCCGATTTTCACGATTTCCTCCGATTTTCACATGGTGACATCACAGACGTTGCATTATACTGCCTTATCTTTAAATTGTGTTATTATTTAGGAAATATCACACACACACACACACACACACACACACACACACACACACACATCTTTAGACTAGAAATTTCAGGCTTTATCTCACTGAGCCTAACATGGTGTCCATAGCTAAATGGGAAACTGATGATTTGTTCTCATGCGAAGGCCTCACCTATTTCGAGTATAATCCTATTTATATGTTCCAACCTCCTTTATGACAGCGAGTGAGTGCTCCGTAGTAGAATTTTCGTATTAAAGTTCTAAGTTTACAATGTGAGTTCTGTTTGAAATACGAACTGTGTTTCCATTCATTGAACTTTGATCAAAACAATCTTGTTCGTAAGGAAGGAATCGGTGTCTTTAATAAATGAATTACTTAATCTGGAGTTAGTTAATTGTTTCGCTTTTTAATTTTTTGCACTGGAACTCCTTGAAATCTGGTTCATATAGATATACAGTTTGCTCCACAAAAAAAAAGGGGAGGAGGGTTAAAATTTTAAAAGGTGAAATATGGTGAATCTCAATTAGTCAGTTCTTAAATTCTCAGCAGTACAAGTAAATGCACATATATAAAGAACGGGGAAGCTTAAAATTTGACGTGTATCCTGTCACCATTCACTTCAAGGTCACCGTCTTAATACAAATAAATCTATTACATTCTAAATTACCACGAACTTAAAAGATCCTGAAAGGATTAACTGCTCTCTACAGACATCGTTCACAATTACTTGCGTATCTCAGCAAGCACTGATCTCTATGAATACCTCATTTTCCCATACTTGAATAGCAAAACGGGTGCGTTAAATAAGCTATTTTACAACAGGAAAATTCAGAGGCAGATAAAGCATGCATTTCCTCATGTTTATAAAAAATAAAAACATGGTCCTATGAATACGCAAGGCAGGAATCTGAGTTTTAGAAAGAGTATAAGCTCTCTATATATATCACGAAACAGAGTCATTATGGTAAAAAGAGGATATGAGAAATTTCAGATATATGAGCGACATACAAGGTGCGCCCATAAAGTAATCGAACAATTTTTTATAAATAAGAAAAATATTTCGCACCTTCAAATAAATTTATCTCCTTCAAAATAATCACCAAATGAGTCTATACAATTTTTCCAACGTTTCTTCAAGTCATCGAAACACTGTTTATAGGCGTTGGAATTAACGTTCGCAAAATACGCGTAACATTAGATTTGATATCCGAGACGTTTTCGAATCTCTGTCCTTTCATGGCCATCTTAAGCTTCGGAAAAAGGAAAAAAATCAGCTGGCGATAAGTCGGGAGAATATGGTGGGGGATTTAATGCTTAGCAAGATATTATTGTACAGAAATTGCTGTATGGGGCCTAGCATTATAGTGTAAAAGAAACCATTGCCCATAATCAAACAGTGCCTTCTTAGCTCGTCTTATCCTGTTTCTTAATCTAAAAAGCACCTCCTTGTAAAAATACTAATTAATTGTTTGATTTTAAGGAACAAATTCGTGGTGAATAAGTCCTTTGTAATAAAAAAAGTTTCTCTAAAGTTTCAGTAGCAGATTTACCTAATTTGTAACAAAATTTAATGTTACAACGTTGTTCCATTCCAAAGCAAATTTTTTTGGGACAATGCCGTCTCAGTTAATGAAACTTACAGTGTTTTGATATGCAAACGACTAAATAACCAGTTTAAACTGGCTTTAACAAGAGTTGAGATGTCACTCTTTCTAGCCAGGCGATTATTCTGTCACTTTATTATTTTTTAGTTTTTATTTTTTAATTTGTCCGGTTACTTTATGGACGCACCTTGTATTACAAGGGATTACAGTACAGCAGGATATTTCCCCCAACCAGGACTACTATGCGAGAAATAACATCACGTATGGGGAGATAAAACGAACGCAATGGGCCCATCATAAGCATGGTGTTAAAATCAGACATTTCAGTGAGTTTTGACATTTTTTATTGTTAGATTTTTCAGTAGCAGTTAGATTTTTGTAATAAGAAATATTTATGACGGGAAAATTATTTGTTTTTCTAATATAAGAGTGCTTGAACATAATGGACCCATTGCGTTTTTCTTTCCAAACAGGACATCACTCATCGTATAAAAGTCCCTGATTGTGGGAAAATAAAAAAGGTTAAAAAAATAAAATCTCACGTCTGTAAATTTTCTCGCAACATGGTGAAAACGCGATAGCTCTTCCCGTAACTCCTGCTGTAATTTGCAAGTTTCAAGAACTAAAGCATCAAAAGGTCCCAGCATATACATTCACATCATTACACATCACAAAAATAAATTATGGCTCGGGCAGCAATGACATGGTACATTAAAAACCTCATATCACTGTCTTAATTCTAAAATGGCTGGTAAAATATATGTACACGCTTTCAAGGTACTAAAATGTTCCCATAGCAGCTTTTTTTTCCTCAAAGCAGCGCAATATTCCTTGATACTGGTACCCACATTTTTTGTGGAGCATACAAAAAGTTTAACTTTCTTAGAGGATCTAATCAGAATGGAGCTATTGTGGCCTGTTTTAGAAAACAGAACAGTATAGGAAAGAAAAAATAATTCATCTTATAGGAAAAATTTTGATTAACGGAATGAAGGAAAATTTTTGATGAACGGTACAACAATCTTGCGAAATTAAGCCCTTGCGTCAATTTCTAGAAAAATTTATTCATGTTAAAATCAAGGCGCACTGTCGTTACTAAGAAATAATTTCCGAAATTACAGAATTCTTCTAAATTTTTTATAGACATTTTGAAATAAGAAAGAATTTTTGCAGCTCACAATTAATACATGACTTCACTCATATCTACTAGATAACATGAACGAAGTTTTTTTATTTTATTATAATTTCCAAAATAACAAATTCTTCTCATTTCAGAATTACAAAGAACAACTTGTAAGAATTCTTTGAAATTCAGTTACCTGAAAATACCGAAAATAATCACCGAAGCATCTCGTTTGAGTATACTTTAATCATTTATATTTTGCGAACGAAATATGAAGCTTCAAATTATAGTGCTGTAGAATCTTCCGTTGCGTCAAGGAAAAGTTTTACGTTTTATTTTCCTAAAATTTTGAATGACAGCGACTTCATATTTAAAGTTTTAAAAAAATCATCCCAAAACGATTCTTCACTGCATTTGAAATTCTACTCTTATGTTTGAAATAAACTTTTGGCTGGACTCATTGACAGCTCTGACTCAGCGCATCCCTTGTCAGGAGCAAAGCGAGAAAATAAAATAATCTCTGTTTTTAACCAAGCTGACAAAAGTAGCTTGATCAGTAGCTTTATAAAGACATTCTTTGTATCATTTCTAGTCATGAGGGTGGTGAAATCTTTGATACTCATTATCCTGTAAACATATAGATTTCTTTATATTTTGTACATTTCAGATATGATACAGTAAACATAACCAAAAAATGAAGTTGAAAATCCCATATACTCCACGAGAATGTAACATTCATAGCATTAAAGATTACACCTTTTAAGCGGAAGTAACTTATTATTTTTTTCAGTATGAAATTCCAATCTAAATTTAACTCTTACAACTGCTCTCTTAACGAAGCGATAAGAGATCTATGAAAAATAAACTATTTTCCGCTTCATCTCCGCTCGTTTTATGGGATGTAATTCCGAACTGAAACGATTATGCTACTAAATAACTTTTTAAATTATGAATTTATCATCCTATAACATTATATCTTTATATTTTCCTTGAACAGCTTGATCTCAAATTCTTTATTTTACTCAAACTGAAGATACCGCGAAAAATGTCTTGCACAATACATAGGCCCTAGACCAGTGTTTCCTAACCTTATTCGAGCAATTCAACCTTATATCGCGCCCCCGTTCAATGGTTTCCACGCATCCTGTGTTCCCCCAGCATATTTTCATTAAAAAGGCCTTTTCAAACAGGAAGAAAAACACTAAATGGCCTTTTCTATTGTTTAATTATAACTAAATGTTATTTAGAACTAAATGAAATTTGAGAGAAATTTGTAAGAAATGGAGAACATTAAGAAACAGCCCTCGGTGAAAGGTGGGTAAAAGCAAGAACAGAACAGAATCTCAAGAAAAAATAATGCACCTACTATATTGATTCGGAATTATAAAACAATAAAAAATTCTAAATAAAATTGTTTCATTCCTTTGTAGAAACTACAAAAGTTATACCGAAAATCACAGCATAGACTGATGAAAGACAAACTAACATTTAGAATTCGCGTACTGTACGTGGTAAGTAACCGATTTTTATTTACTGCCAAATAAAGGCTGCAGATTTCTAACGAACTGAGTTTGTGCTTTGAATGAGACTTTTTCCTTTAAAAAATATCACTGCCCTACAGTTTCATAGTAAATAAATATTGATAATTTTGTTGTCATAGAAATTCCCTAAAAAAGTTATTTTACTATAATAAAACCGTGGCGACACCCCAGAAAACACTTCGCGACCCCCTCGCGACCAACAGGTTGGGAATCCTTGCCCTCTAGACCATAGGTTTTTAAACTGTGGTCCGCGGACCCCTGGGGGTCCTGGTAGCCATTACGGGGTCTCAACGAAACAATTTTGGCATTAACTTTATTACATCCCCCAAATTTTCGCTTATATTCAAATAACTTTAATAAAAATACTCATAAAAATACTCAAAAAAATGCTCATTTAATAAAAATTCTACATGGTCAAGACTTTTTGCATTTGTTGTTACTTAACTAGTTATAAACATAACTAAACAATAATTAGTAAGAATTTAAATATTTTTATTCAACTGCAAATACGGAAAATGAATAAAATAATGCAATTTTTTTGCATTTTTGTGATTATTGCGCGGCGCGGGAACACGTAGCTATAAATAGACTGGCGACTCGGGTGTTCAATCGTGCTTTCCTGTGTGTGCTACACACGTCTTTCTGGTCGTGCCTTCAGTTGTGATTGTTTACTGTTAACGAATTGTTTTTTTACAATAATTCATTATTTTTATATTATTGTAGATCTACGTTAATTATTTCACCCATAAAATGGATCGTTGGCTTAAAAAATGGATCTACACTGAAGCAAAATATAGATGAAAGCGATTCAGATGATGGAGCATCAACTTGAAATCCATCAAGAAACGTTAAAATTAGAAAATATTGTGAAGAGTATTTATCATTTGGTTCGATTCAATTCGGAGCGCTGCGGTCAATATTTTGTTACACGAAGACTAATTAGACCGGGGCCTACTGATGTAATAAAGATGTGGAAAGACTTGTCTGTGTTCTATGTCGAGAAAGTTTATCAAACAAAAGTATGAAACCCTCTAAACTCCGTCATTTGCCAATAAAACACAGTGAACACATTAGTAAGTCTATCGATTTTTCTTTAAATCATAAAACGAGAACTTGCTTCAAGTCAAAATCTGATGCAAAAGACCGCAACTGGTGGTATCAATAAGAAAGCAGTAAAAGCATCATATGAAGGCCTTATTTGAATAGTGGGATAACTCCACTTTTTAAAAAAAATGGAGTTAGCCTCACATTCATGTTCATACAAGTCATTTCTATCTTATTTAAAACTGGTACACCTCCAGCTTATTTCTGCTGCCAACAGAGGTCACCACAGATCTGACTTCAGCGGTCATTTTTCAGCACTCATTAGACTTTAAGGCTCTGGATCTCAAAATGAACAGAAATGGAATTTACCCACCATCCAAATAATGCCTTCATTTAAAGTATACCTACTAATATCAAAAGCTGGAAACCCCATAATATAGCAGAACAACTAATTCTTCCTGCTACAAAAGTAATAACGAATACAATGTTGGGGGCTAAAGCAACAAAAGATATAAATTTGATTTCATTATCGAACGATACGGTCAAGAAGAGGATTGAAGACATATCATGTAATATACACTGCTGGCCACTGAAAATGCAACACCCTGAAGGAAGCATGCAAATAACATGAAATTTGCAACATGCATTAGCGGAGATGAGATATGCAAATGCTTAGAATTTCAGCGCAGACGCACATCACGCGCGCCTGTGGCGCCACTTCAAAGCGCTATTTAAGGCTTGGAGATTTCGACGATTTCAAGTTCGGCAATTGTGTTTTTCTTCTGGTTTTTTCAAAAAAACGATCAATTATGCCTCGTCGAAAACAGCGATCATCTTTTGATCAAGTATCGACAGAGGAAGGATAGTGGCCTACCGAGATTGTGGATTATCTTTCAGAGAAATCGGTAGTCGTGTTGGACGAAACCAAACAACTGTAATGCGGATATGTGATCGTTGGATGCAGGAGGGTACGACGGACCGGCGTGTTCGATCGCATCCACCTCAGCGCACCACTTCACGTGATGACAGGCAAATTGTGCGCATGGCAGTGACGGATCGCTCAGTCACATCACGAACCATAGCACAGCACATGCAGTCTGTAACGCATCATCCATTGACGCAGAACCACAGACGTCTCCGCCGCCAATGGTGCGATGACAGAAGGATGTGGACGGCAGAATGGAATGAAATTGTCTTTACTGACGAGTCACGCTTCTGTCTGCAACACCACGATGGTCGCATTCGAGTCTGGAGACACCATGAAGATAGGATGGTGAACAGCTGCGTTATGCGCCGGGTATTATGGTATGGGGCGGTATTGGATATCACTCTCGCACACCTCTAGTACGCATTGCCTGTACTTTAAACAGCCAGCGCTACATCTCCGAGGTGTTGGAGCCAGTTGTCCTTCCTTACCTTCAGGGCTTGCCCACAGCCATATTTCAACAGGATAATGCGCGACCACACGTGGCACGCATTGTCCAACGGTTCTTCGTCAATCGCCAGATTGAATTGCTTCCCTGGCCGCCTCGCTCTCCGGATCTTTCGCCGATAGAAAACATGTGGTCCATGGTTGCTCTACGATTGACCCAGATTCCATCCCCAGCTGCCACAGCAGATCAACTTTGGCAACGTGTGGAAGCTGCTTGGTCTGCTGTACCCCAAGAACTCATCCAAAGTCTCTTTGAATCAATGCCGAGGCGTGTGGCAGCGGTGATCTCCAACAATGGCGGCTACTCTGGCTACTGATTTTGGCAGGAACCACACTTCACAGAAGTCTATAAATTTAATCATTTGATACTTGGTCAACATGTTATCTACAAAATAAATTTTGTTGTGATATCTCTTGTCTTTCTTGGTGTTGCAATTTGGGTGGCCAGCAGTGTAAAAGAGCAGTTAATTTCAAGAGGGCTCAAAAGTCAATATTACTCACTACAATTGGTTGAGCGTATTTACGTCTCTAATAATGCTAATTTGTTAGAATTTATTAGATATGAATCTGAATATAAAATACAAGAGGATTTGCTATTTTGTGATTCACTACCATCGCGTACTATAGCTAATGCCATATTTAATAGCTTGAATCATTTTATAACCAAAAATGAAATCGACTGGTCAAAATGTGTTGGAATTTGCACTGATGGGGTTCGTGCAATGTCAGGAACAAGAACTGGATTGATTGCTCTTATTAAAGGTGTAGCACCACAGGTCGTGTGGGACAATTGCTACATACACAGGGAATCATTGGCATCCAAAAATATGTCAACAGATTTGGAAAAAAAACATTGGATGAAGTTGTTAAAGTTGTCAATTTCATTAAGGCTCGTCCACTTAATTCCCGAGTTTTTAAAGGTTTGTGCGAGGAGATGAGAAGTCAACATGCACATCTATTATTACACACAGATGAATGGGGGTTGTCAAAGTACTCAATCGCCTTTTTGAGCTTCGTGGTGAAATACGATTATTTTTAATGGATACGCAATATGAACTGAACGGATGTTTTAACGATTTTTCCTGGTTAGCTAAGGTTGCTTACTTGACGGATATTTTTACTTATTTGAATGAACTGAATTTGAGCCTACAAGGGGCAGCTGCAAATATAAGAGTTGAAGATAAAATAGAAGCGATTATAAAAAAATAGACTTGTGGTCGAAACGCATTCACAACTGTGTGTATGAGTATTTTCCAACACTCAACGATTTTATAGAAACTTCCAATAAATAGCTCTCTAATGGAACACCGTAGATTTTTGTTGAACATTTAATGGTATAAAAAGCAGCTTTAAGAATTATTTTCCCAGTCCTGGTTCTGGCAACGACTTGATTGGAGATCCATTCAATATGGAAGTTACTAATGCTAAAGTCATGCATCTATCTATCTGCATCTATCTATCATGCATGCACTAATGCTAAAGTATGCATCTATCTATACTTGAACGAGATATTCTCGTGGAATTATCATGCGATTCGTCTTTGAAACTGCAATTCAACAAAACTGAACTCACAAACTTTTGGTTACTTCTCAGATATGATTACCCTGCACTTTCAAATAAAGCACTCCATTTGATTCCGTTCTGCACAACATATTTATGTGAACAGGCTTTTTTGGTACTGTTATATATGAAATCAAAGTATAGAAACAAACTCAATGTAGAAGCGGACCTCAGAATAAAACTCTCCAACGTAGAGCCCGATATTGTGCTTCTGGTTTCATGAAAACAACTGCACCCATCTCATTAAGTAAAAATTATTTACAGAAAACATATTATAATAAGATCTATTTTGACCAATATTTGACCAAGAAATGTTTGTATGAGTTTAATGTATTATGATATATAACTTTTTAAACTATTACTACTATTTTTATTCATTCATGTTTTTTATTCTATATCCTAATAAAAATGTTCATCTCTCTAAATGCGCAAGACCATTTATTAAAATAACCATTGATACATTTTTACCAATATTTATTATAACGTAGTGCCTATGAGATTATTGAGCCAGAAATGAAGTCTCAAGAACGACGTAAAATGCCTAGGGCTGGGATGGGGGTCCGCAAAAAAAAGGAAATGTTGCTCAAGAGGGGTTCCTCGGACTACATAAAAAACCCTACCTTAAACGTTTACACACGTTGAGGTGCGGATGAACTCTTTTACACAGTCGTATCTGTTACAATAACATCATTTTCTTTTTGGAACTCGTCAAAAATAGTCACTGTCGAGTACTAGTTTCCACAGTGATTAGTTCAGCAGTTTACGTTAACTGCGTCCTTAACATTAAATACCTATTACACTGTTTAGAGTAGGAATGAGTAATTGTAGTTCGTAAAGCGAAAAAATAAACAGCCGAACTGCCTTCAGAAAAATTTTCAATTGTTGCGCTCCAATAAATTTGCTTACAATCTCCACGATTTGTTTTCCAGTGTAACACCTTTTTTTCTTTTCTCCTGCACTTTGCAACTAATCCCTAACGATAATAAATAGTTTTCATTACCCAAGTAATTGTTATACTTCTTGCGGTTTGGGTTGAAAAAACTTGGGAAACTAGAACAAACTTCACAGATTTTTTTATATTTTTTTTTAACGGTAAGAGATAGCTTTGTTTACAGGACTTTCTTTCTATACCATCGGTTTTAATAGTAAGTCTTTCAGCATTTTCCGTGCTTAAGGAGTTTATGTCGATATTTTCTGAATATTACCCAAATAAATGGGATCCAAACTGTACAACTCATCAATATAGGACAAAAATCTCTTAGATGGCATTTTTCTGGAGAGGTTTTTCTACAGTGCTATGAAAATCTTTAGATCCTATTTACCTGTTAGAAATGTATAGAATGAGTAAATACAAACTCTTTCAGAATGTTTCATCTAATTGTAAATTTAACGTTTGTTGACCTTACCTATGAATATTCCGTAAAAAATCGAGAGATGTTGAAGGATACGTGCTTTCATTGAGTAATACTGACTGAGATGGATTGATACTTGGTAGCTTAAGTAATAAAGAAATGTCAGGTTAATGATGGTATTCCTTCCATAAACTAACTTCAAAGCATTTTATCGAATTAATATGACTTATTAAAAAATTATAGTGTTTATAAGGTTTTAGGAAAATTGTATAATATAGGCACACTTTTAGTTTCGAATATAACGATTCGAAGAATAAAATTAACCAATTACAAAAAGATTTATAATTATGTTCATGGTAGGATTTTTTTAGGAAAAATTTATCTATCATAAAATTACAACCTGAAGTTAAAACCGAATCTTAAGCAATTTTTTTAACAAGTTTCAAATATAATGTCAAAAGTGCTGGAAATATCAAACAGTGAACGTAAAAAGGAAAAACTATAAAAAAACCCACGATAAAAAGTAAGTGAAGGGAAAATTTTTCTTGGGGTTGTCAGAATTGAGAAGTTATACAGTGGTAAACAGAAAAATAAATAAATATGTACTCCATCTGAATGCTATCCACTACACTTTCCCCTCTGTCAAAAAGAGTTATTAAATTACATTTCTTGAAATGTATCACGTCTGAAAAAAAACGAAAAGGCAACAACAACGGCAAAGGAGCTGGTTTGTCGTTAATAAATAATGAATGCATACGTGTAGGGCTACATATACTGAAAACAAAGACCTAAATAGAGGTAAGGTAAATTATTGATAGATTCTCTCTTTTTTGCAAACACTTTGCTTTTATGCACACAAAATATATAAGAAACTTATATAACACACAAAATATATGACACTATATTAAGAGCTTTTCCTAAAACACAAAAATATCCTATCACTCTAAGTCTCGTTTGCCGATTCTTCGCAAATACAGGAAGATATAACTGTCAATTAATGGCCGTAATGGCTGATTTTCATTTCATTTTGAAATATAATTTGACATAAAATATTACCAAGGCAATAAATCTCTCAAAAAACTTCAAACAACTCTATTGGAAAATATCATGCAATTTCAAGCACGTTAAATCTTTTAAAAATTCGTTATTTGTTCTTTAAAGCTCAGTTTTTGTTGTAAATATTTAATTGTCTCTAAGTTTTAAATCTACATCTGTATAGGAAGATAAAGGTTTTCTGCTTCTTTTTAATAAAAGCATAACCAAATATAAAAACCTACCAACAGACTAAGAAATCTTAATAAAACACACTTTAGCCGACCCTTTTAGAAATATCTTATTAAAATCATAGTTCATAAAAATTTTATGTATGAAACGAGATTTTTACAAAGACAAGTCACCGCGTTTATTTGCTTCAAGGGCCATAAAATCACGAATTAGTCTCTAAATTTATTCCATGATTAACCTACGAAGAAACAAACTAATTTACCACCCCAATTTTAAACGTTACGATAATATGGAAATAAACCCCTTTCCTGTGAGCGCGAAGGTATTTTACATTAGAGTATTAAAATTATGATCGCCCACAGAATAAGCCCCTACTAAGCAGCGTTTATGATTGATCCAGATTATCAGAGAACTAAGCCTGGACAATATATTGGAAAATGAATGCAAAATCCAATTTTGTCCTCTTGCCGTAGGTTAGAAAGCTGATCTGGCTATAGAATAAGTCTTGTTATTTTGACTTATTATGATATATTAAAAGCAAAATTTGAAGAGAATAAAACTGGATATGCATGATACAGATATAAAGGGAATCTACTAGACTACCGATAAAAAAAAAGAATAAAAATATATAACCTCTGACGAATTTTCATGATCTAAATCAATACCTCTATATATCGATAATCGTATATATATATATATATATATATATATATATATATATATTTATTTATTTATTTATATATATATATATATATATATATATATTTATATATTTATATATATGTATATGTATATGTGTGTATATATATATATATATATGTGTGTGTGTGTGTGTGTGTAAGTAAATACACCCGAATCTCTTTTTGCACGGGGAGTACGTTCCAGAGACTAACGTGAAAAAAAAAGATGTAAAAAAAAAGATACAATGAGCATATAAAAATTGGAGATAGGTTCCAACCAAATATACTTAATGAAAAAAATGTTAATTTTCATATGAAATTTAGATTTGATCGACTGAACTTGAATAAATATGTAAGAGGAAATCAACATATCTTATGTTTGTAGGTGTTATTTTTTAAATTGAAAATGTGAGACTGTCGGAAGTGGTCAAAAATATATTGAATTTATTTTTTATTTATACATACAAGCATATAACATTCAGTCATTCTGTGTCACTACTAGACAATAAACGTGCCCATTTTCTGTTGTTTTTCGGTGTTGAGAATTCACTCTCGTCACTGGAAATATTTAATGGCGATATATCTACAAGTCTATCTTGAATACAATTAACATCTTATGCTTCTTTTGTTTCACCGGTTTTGAATACGAATTCGGCTATCAGACGCTGTGATTTTGCTTTTCCTAGTTCTTTATACGAGTCTTAATGACATGCCATAATCATTTTTAAATCACGTTCGAATTGCACAGTTCGTTTGACATGTCATTATTTCTAAGAAAATGATTTCCAAGAAGTGATTTCCAAGTATTGGGCTAGCTGACAGCCTTCTAGAATTGTTCTTGCGGATAGTGGAACCACGCCATCATTACAACTATGAACTACCGTGGAATCATCTACATTCTCTGAAATACTCTCTAGAAATTATTCTTCATTAAGAGTTTCGTCAATTGTTCATTTTGCAATATCTTCAACCGCTAATTCATCAAAGCCCTCTCTGCCAATCTTATGTGACAAAGTGATATCAAAATGTAATTCGTTCCTATTTTTATTAGATGCAAGATTTTTAGCTTTTACACATTCTGGCCAAAGTGATCTCCAGCATGCATATAGGGTGGATAGGTTTCTATATTTGCATAATGAGACAAAGACTCCTGGACGAAACATTCCAGGAATCAGAAGCTAACCGTATGAGCTGGAAGACGGCAAAGGCATTTAAAACATATATAAAACAAAGGAAAATTGTCAAAAGGGCGACATCCACTGATAACATTGCACACAATATAAACTACAGTGCAATGCAATATTTTTTATTCTTTTTAGATTTTTAAACGTTGTTAAAGTTAAAAAAAACAGTGTAAAAAATAATAATAATAATCGGTTCTTTTTCTTGGACCGTGTTATTTCAAAACCATGCAAAAATAAGATCGGTTATCTATCTATCAATATATATATATATATATATATATATATATATATATATATGTGGGAAGCGAATTCTTAAGTAATCAATAACTTCACACTAAAACATGAAATTTTAAGGTTATCTATATTTAAGCTTGATTAAATATAAAAAATAGAAAGCTATATACAAAAGGATTTGAGTTGAGTTGAGGTAACGTCTACAACAGTCTCTGACAAATTACAATTATAGTTATAGGGGCCGTCTTGCCCAAACTTTAGTTACAGGGCCGTCTGCCCTTTACTAGCACGACCGTCAGCGTCGGCATCCAGGGGTCAACTCTCAAGTAACACCTCTCTCCGCGGGATGGCACTGTCGTCTCCTCTATTACTCAGCGCTGCGTTGCAATCGTTCCCATATATATATATATATATATATATATATATATATATATATATATATATACAGGTGGTTATCAAAATAATGGAAACACTAAGAAACATCATGAAAACCTTTATTAATGCGGCGCAGGAGCATCTTTTTCATGTAATACCACCTGATTCACCTTGGAATCGGACAAATCATGAATAGTGGTTAAGAATATATTATACCATTCTTCAGGGAAAATAATGAAAGTTCCTGTAGAGATGCTGTGGTGGATATCGATACCTGGCTCTATCCGCTTATACAGATCACGGTGGTTGGATGATATATAGTCTGGGGGATCGTACAGGGCAAGATAAGATATTTGACTTTTTTCCATGCTCTTCAAACTAATACTTGATAGATTTAGCTGTATGTATAGGGGGATTATCATCCTGGAGAACGCCATCTCCTGCAAGAAACACTGTTTGTATCATAGGACGTACCTGGTAAGCTAAAATTTTGACATAGTCCTTCCCATTCAATCTCCCTTTTAGGGTTACAATAGGGCCTGAAGAAAACCATGAGAGGACATCCTAAACCCTGATAGATCTACCTCCATGATTGACAATTCAGATGAGACAGCCAGAATCTTACGCTTGTGTAGGTGTTCTCCAGACATGCGGATGTCCTGTTGCGAGGAACAATGTGAACAATGAGTCGTCGGACCAAATGCCGTATTTCGACATATTACTCGACCAGAATTTGAGCTTGTGGCACCATTGTGAACAATATTTTGAATTGGAATCTATTACAAGTGGCTTGGGAATAGCTACTCTTCCGTAAATGCTTTGTTTGTCAAGTTCTCTTCTACCTCTAATGGTTGATACCGGAACATGCAGATGCAGATTGAGCTCTTCATCATTTTGGTTGCAGTTGTTTTCTTTCTTCATGTCACAATTCGCTTCAATACCTCGTCCGTCTCTTTCACTCAGCTCTCCCTTTCGTCCACTATTCTGTTTGGCAAAGAATGTTTTTCCGTGCACTGTGTATGCTATCATGACTTTCGATACCATAGCTCGAAAAACACCCATTAACCTGGGGGTTGCAGTAACAGATACTCCAACTTAAACGCGCTTCAACAATTTGTCCTTTTCTCAAGGTTTGAAAGATTTGACATTTTACGATGCTCCCCTCAACAGCACGATGCCCTTAGCTTCATTACTGCTACCTGATAGTAGAGTAATATATACACTACAATATTATTGTAGAAGTGAAATGGTATAATTCCCCACGGTGTGTGGCCAATAACGAATGCATTATAAAGGATGCAGAGGCAGGGGTAAATACAGGCTTGTAAACCAATAAAAAATAGAAGAATAGCTGTCGGTGTGGCCAGTGATAGCGATCTGAAGTCTAAATTTTACAAGATGGATGGTCGTTATTTTATGGCCCACAGTAAAAACGTCAGATGAGAAGGGTCAAAGTTGTTTTGCAAAATAAAATTATGTTGGGGGAGGTATTTCATAGACTATGGACAGAGGCGACAGAGGCGGTTTAATAAAGAACCATTTGGGGCAGGAACCACTGAAAGAAAAACAGCCCACTGCCCAATGAAAGTGAGGGGCGGGCCAGAATGCCCCCCCCCCCCTGTAAACGGACAACAGCTCCGCTAAGGACGGAAGGAATTGGAAGAAGGAGACGGATCTTAGACTTGGTTCATCAGAGTTAGGTGTTAGAGACTCTCGTCTGCCTCAGAGCCTTGGAGAAGTGCGAATATCCCGCCAAGGTGTTCCTATACTGGAGATGATTCTGGGTCCCGTTCGCCGATGCTACCATCATCGCTGCATACTTCAGATATAGTAAGTGCCTCCCCAATAGACTCTAAAAATCATCTTTGACAATATAGTTTGCCTCTGCTTCTGGGTTCTCAATGTTAAAATTGTTAATACTAAACGGATTGTTATATTAACAGCTATGACAATTTAATTCAAATTTGTGCATTATCAAATAAATGTATGTTTAAGGTCAATGCTTTGTCTTCCTTGCTTGTTCCAACCCATGCATGCATCCATTGTTTTAAGGTAATTAAAACCCTACAATTATGTAAAAAATACCGGTGGTCAGACTCGTTCTTTAAGGAATACGAAGCACATTCATAAGCACCACCAATATTGATAGGTGTTTCCCTTATTTTGATAACCACCCACATATATATATATATATATATATATATATATATATATATATATATATATATATATACATACAGTCGGACCTCTATTTAACGAAATTCTATTTTGCGAACTTTTCCTTGGAACCAAGAACATTTTGCGAATTTCTTCGTAAAATAACCTCCAAATAGCGAAGTGCATTCTCTATTTAACGAAATTTTCTTGCGATCAAAAATTTTTTTTCTTCATATTTATCAAAATATTTCTGAACATTTCAAACTTATTCTTTCTTTTAAAACATTTTACAGTGATCAATGACCTTGAACTGTTTTAAACAGTCGCCTAAGACACCGAGAGCCGCAATATCGCTGTCATCCTTTGCATTTCATCCAGGAAGAGTAACCTTTAACCCCTCTCCCCCATAATGCCCACTTCACTAGAAAAATTTTCAATATCCCCCTTTTACCCTCAATGAAGCTATCCCGTGTCCTTGAACTAGTCTCCCGTTTTGTAGATTGTTGAGTCGTGCTGGTAATTTCGGTTCTTGTAGCTGGAAAATGTCAAAGCGAAAGTGCTTGAGCATCAAAGAAAAAATTTAATTCTTCATGAGGTGGATAAAGGCGTGAAGAAAAGGGATATTGCTTTAAAATTTGGTATTCCTCCAAACAGCTTATCAACCATAATAAAAAATCGTGATAAGATACAAAATTATGATTCATCGAATTCTTGTTTAAAACGTTTAAAAGCATGTGTCTATGAAGATGTGGATGAGGCAGTTTTGAAGTGAATACACACAATACGAGAAAAAAATGTTACGATCTCTGGGCCTTTCATAATTGAAAATTCTTTTCAATTTGCGAAGGCATTGGAATACGACGAATTTCGAGGAAGCAATGGATGGCTTGAAAATTTAAGAGAAGACACGGAATTATAGCTAAAGTAATATCTGGTGAAAGTAAAGACGTTGATGATAATGATAGTGAAAATTGGATAAAGGAGACACTGGGTAAAATTTTAGAAGACTATAAGCCAGAAAACATCTTTAATGCGGATGAGACTACTTTATTTTTTCAATGTTTGCCTTAAAAGACATTAACATTTAAAAAGGGAAAATGCTTTGGAGGAAAACAAAGCAAAGCAAGATTAACTGTCATGTTAGGTGCAAATATGACTGGACATCGGAAATTGAAACCATTAGTTATCGGAAGAAGCAAAAATCCAAGATGTTTAAAAGGCGCAAAATCTTTGGAGGTTGATTATGTCTTTAACAAAAAATCTTGGATGACGTCAGAAATTTGTGAAAAACGGGTTCAAAAATTGGATAAAAGTTTGATTGCAGAGTGTTGCAAAATTGCTCTCGTTTTTTGACAATTCTCCCGCCCATACATGTAATTAAAATTCATTAATTTTTTTTAGTTGAAAATACAGTGTATTCACAGACAATGTTTTGTTTTATTCTTGTTTTCCTTGCAGATTTCTTTTTTATGGGTAAGATATATATATAAAACAAATAAATATTAATTTACAAAATAAACGTGTGATTAATTACTTCCTTTAATAATATTTTGTGTTTATGAATTTAAAATCTGTTTTGTGTAGTTTAAAGTATTTTAAAAGGTGAATCTCTATTTAAAGAATTCTCCATATAACGAACTAGGAGGCCCAACTCGTTACTAGGTAGCTATCCCTAATTCAGTGGCACTTCAGTGTATATATATATATATATATATACACAAACAGAAGGTCATTCGCACTTTATGGAAATGATTTTGTAATTTATTTTTGCCATTTGCATTTTGAGTTTAAAATTTAGCAACTTCAGACTAATCGTCTGCTACTGTTTTGTTTTGATTTGAATGTAAAATAAAATATTTATTTTGAAAATGACTCCTAAAATTGATAGATGGCTCGAAGGTTACATAATGGCCCTTTCAGAAGAGAAATATTCGTATCAACAAATTACGTATAAAGTGGTGTAAAAATCGTGGTTATGGCTTTCAGAAAAAAAAAAGGTATTTGTAATATATTGAATTTGAAAGGGAAAAAAGTCTAACTGAAAGAAAAATGGAAACATGACTACGAAACCTCATCATAAGACTGTTCAAACGCAGGTGAACGTAGGTCAACGTTCGAACTCAATATCAAGAAAGTTAAGTCACTGATCCTAAAAGAAAATCCGCCGACTCAAAGATCCATTGCAACGAAACTAGAAATGTCTTCTGGCACTGTAAGTAAAATTATTCATAAAGATTTAAAGTTAAAAAAGATATTTAAACCTAAGTTCATATGCTTTGGCCAAAGTATACGGCTGAAAGAAAAACAAATTGTAGAAAATTATGTGAAAATCGCCTAGCTGCTGAAAAATTGAAATTTGGGATAACACTGGATGAGGCATGGGTGTATTTTTAAGTGCCTGCAATATAAAAAGATCGATTTTCTATTGCTCGACTGTCGGGAATGACTGTACGAAATGGCATCGTCTGTATACAGAAAGGTTCACAAAGGGATTTATGGTAGTTCCAGGATTTTGTTACAACGACAAATTAAAAATCAAAAAAGTCTCAATTAAATCCAAAATTAGTTCACTCTGCTATTAGCAGAATATTTTAGAACCAATTTTTGAAGAAGAAATTCCAGCCTTATTTGGAAAGGACATTGATAAAGTTGAGCTTCATATGGACAAAGAATCTAGTCACACGTCTAAATCAACTGCCGCTTATTTAGCAAAGAAAGAGTCAAAAACAGGAATAAAGTGGATCCCATTTAATGAAATACCTGTAAAATCCCCTGATGCTTCTCCAATGAATTTTTGCGCTTTCGGTTTATTAAACCTAGCCTTGGGAAAACGGCCTCCAAGAACACTGAACGGACTTTGAAAAATTACCCAAGAGGAATGGGGTAAAATTGACATAACAGTATTAAGAAAAAGTTTACTTTCATGGAAAATTCGAGCTAGAGCTATTGTCAAGAACCATGGCCATCAGATAGAAGTAAAACACGATATTTATGAATAAACTATTAAAATCGTTTCCATAAAGTGCGAACGACCTTCTGTGTATATATATATATATATAAGCTAACACAAATGAAAATTATGATGAGCAACTTGGCTGCACGGCTTGCGCAGTACAAGCAGGGTTAAAGTGTCTTAAAATATGTACCACCACCTTACCAGCAACACCTTCTAAAACGTCAATGGCAATCAGGGCAATTTGATCCCAAGCACAGCAAAAACTGAACGAATGGATTTTAAATACCAGGAGGAATATCATTTGCAAATTCTCAGCACAATTAAATATCGAAACGAAGCAGGACTAGTGCCGATAAGTACACTCGTGTCCATAAATTAAGGATATTGCCAGTTCCGGCAAATAAAGGTTCAGAAACAAAACAAACGTGACTTATTCATAATGCCCTTTTATTAAACAAAAGATAAAGAACAAAAAAGATGGTGTATGTATGATACCATTCATAAAAACTACGATTTTTGCTCCCTGGAGAAATTGTAAAAATTATCTCCTTTACAAAAGCTTAATATTACATGATTGGTATGATGGATACATTGTATGTCTCCCATGCGATGAAATACAGTCCGTACAAAGCCTAAGCATGCTGAGTATCAAATTATCGAGCTGATCTTGGGGAAGATTACTCCACTCAGCAAGCAATGCTCTCCCAAGTTCCAGTACACATGTAGGAGGTGGTTGACGGGCTGCAACTGGTCAGCCAAGCATGTCCCACACATGCTCTATCAGATTCAAGTCAGGTGAGGATGCGGGCCATTCCATACGGGTGATATCATCAGATCGAAGGCATTCGTTTACGATGTTTGCTCGGTGAGGACGGGCGTTGTCATCCATAAACACAAATTCTGCGCCCGTGGTACCCCTAAACAAACGTGCATGTTGTTCCAGAATGATGTTTCGATAAATGTGTCCGTTCATGGTGCCGATTTGAACATGCAGATCTGTTCTGGAGCCCAGTATAATTCCACCGCAAACGAGCAATCCTGCACCACCGTAACGGTGTCGTTCAATGATGTTGTCTTGGTGGCAACGGGTACTTGGCGTTCTCCATATGAAAGTCCGACGTCAATCAGACAGCAAGATAAACCTGGACTCGTCGGAAAACATCACACAAGCCCACTATGACGATGTCCACATGTTGTCTACTCCAAGATAATCGCTGCCGATAGTGAGTTGCCGTGAGCGGAATACATCTGACAAGCCTGCGAGCATATAGACCAATATTTCCCAAACGTCTGTACATGGTTTGCCTTGAAATTGTGGTACCCGTGGCTGCAGATAGCTGACGAGACAGGTCGGATGTTGTGCTCCGTCTGTTTCTTTTGGCAGTTACTGCCAATTACCGGTCTTCATTCGGCGTTGTAACTCGGGGGCGACCTGTACTGTAACGTCTACTGACATTTCCATCATCTTGGAATCGTTGCCAAAGCCTAGAGATGACACTTTGGGCAATTCCAAGTTTCTCTGATACTTCCATCTGAGTACGCCCAAATTCCAGGCGGCCGATAATTCTACCACGTAAAAAATCATCCACATGCGTCCTTCCTGTAATTTGCATATTATTCTTGAAGATGTCTGTGATAATTCTACAGGTGAAAATTTTACTTAAGAGTTCAATTTCCGTGTGATTCTGAATTATCCTTAATTTATGGACATGAGTGTAAATACGAGGATTGTTTGTTAAGACTGTGCAAAAATAATGAATATGACGGGTTTTTTTCTATTTTGGAGGCGGAAGCTTTAATTTTTCTACATAATCTCACTTAAGCTCAATACATTTGGTCCAACGATTTTCAAGCTTTTGTATCTCCTTCATAAAGTAAGGCTAGTCCATCTCGTTTGCTTTTCTAAGCACTTCGAATTCAATGCAAATTTCTGCCCTAAAAAAAATATTTTTATTTTGGGGAACAATTAGTAGCCCGCTGGGGCCAAATCTGTAATCTTCGAGGGTGGGGAATAATTTTATTGTGTACTAGCGGCCCGTCCCGACTTTGTCCGGGTTGAACAAAATATTATACCAATAAATTTCCAGTTGATATCCAATAAATTGTAAATATATTTTACCTTAAATATCCAATAAAAAGCGTAGTTCTGAATGTAGTTTTCTTCAATAAACCCTTTAACGTTGCCAGTTTCAAGAATCCTTTTTTGTTTTTATCAATACCTCCTCTACTTCAATCTTTAAAATATTACAACCTTTTCCTTACGGGGTGGGATAGCATATATCCGAAGCACATACTCTCGAAAAATACGGTGTGATGTCGGCAGAGATATAGTCTCGAATTCCACTTCGTTGTGATTTTCCTAACGACTTTGCCCCCAAAGAACAATTGTGTGACATTCTGGGAACGGAGGGTGAATCTTGCAGAAAAGGACTGAATAATAATCTTTAGTCGTTCTAGCTAGAGGCTATTTCTTTTCAGGCGAGAGACATCAGAAGGGTGGTTCATCCGCGGTTCATCCATTTTCAGCCTTTGAGAGATGAAAGAGGCACGGGGTGCCGATGAACTACTATTGAAATTCTTCTTCAATATTAAGAAAGCAATTAACCACTCTTTCCCCTGACCCCCCACGCTGAATGTCCCACACGTAAAATGGGGATAGGAAGTAGATAACATTTTCCCGTTCTAAAGAGCGATTTCGAAAAACAGACCCCGCAAGCTAAAGGGTGTTGCTATGGTTACTTGACTGCGGTTGACAAAGGAAAATTTGTAAGGTACATTGTAATGTACAAAAGTTGTACATTACCCTCCACATACAAAATCCGCTCTCTCTCTTTATATATTATTATAGAAGTATAGATACACATTGGTATCTCAAAATTAGAGTAAGAGATGAAATAAAAATACAAAATAGGAAAAAAGGATTTTAACTAAAGAATGTTTTTTAATTTTAAGCACCTAAAATAATATTCAAATTAATATTACGTTACTTAATAATTAAAGTTAATTTTTTAAAAGAAAAAGGCGTGCCGGAGAACGGCTAGTTTTGAACCGCTAACGTCAGAACAGAAGCCCACCGCGATAGCACCACGCTAAGGACCCTTCGAGTCTTCGTCACAAAAAGCGGTAGAGGACAGTAGCGGTAACAATGGAAATTGTTAGGATTAAGCCCCTAACTTTATTTCTACTGATCAGATATACATAATATATAGCCTATGTCCATCTAGAATAATGTACCTTTCAAACAGTGAAAGAATTTTTCAAATACGTGCAGTGGTTCTGGAGATTACCCTCCACGTACAAAATCGCTCTCTCTTTATATATAAGTATATATTTCTTTTTTGCTGCCGCAACTGCAGATGAGTGACCCGGAGCATTGTCTTGGTGGAAAACAACTCTTTTTTTTTCGCGAAATGTGGCATTTTTGTCTTAATTTCACCGTTTAAATGATCAAGTAAAGATTCATAGTACTCTCCAGTGATTGTTTTGCCCTTTTCCAAGCAGTCAATAAATATTTTAACATGGGTGTCCCAAAAAAACAAGAGCCATAACCTTTCCTGATGATGGAACCCTTTTGGCTTTTTTTTGTCAGGTTCACATGCTTCAATTGACTTTCTCCCTGTGCTTTCGTTTCTGGTTCGTGGGGATGTATTCATGTTTCATCAACGGCTCGACGCGAAAACTCATCAGGATTTCTTTGAAACAGCTCCAAATCGTGCTTCTAAGTGTTCATTGGTTCCCGTTTTTGATCGATTGCTAGCAAATGCGTCGGACCCATCTTGCCGACAGCTCTCTCATATATAAATATTATGTACATGCTCTGATGAGAGGCCACCTATCCTTCATTACCAAATCACGGATCTTTCAAATAATATCTGGCGTAGTGACCTCAGTAGGGCGACCAGAACGTTCAGTGTCCCTTGTGCTCCGTTGCACCGGACAGGGCCCGACATAGCATCTGAGGCCCTCCGGGTTGAGATCCCTTGACGTCACTTATGCTCATTCGGACGGAAATCAACAAACCACTTGCTGGTTATTCTAAGCGAAGGAGCAGACTCGCTAGCATATTTATCAAGCCTGGAATTAGTTTCTCCCGACACTTGGCCTCATAAAAAGTAATGTTTTATCAACAAGCGGAACGCATTATTCTCCAGTAAACAACAGTCGACAGACTTAAATGGCTGTCATTCACAGACTAAACGTCGAATCTGTTTATAATTCGACATGCGTGCCTTTGGAACATGCTTAATGTGAGAGCGCCAACCATTTCAGTACAGTGGCCCCGTCCCTCGGATTTTGCATGGACTTATCAAACGACCCTCGTAAAGTTTTGCTTAAATAATTTATTGAAAAGAATCGGATATTTAAAGACACGCAAGGAAGAGTAATTTTAACAAATATCTCAAAGGGTAGTTCAGGAATACAGAGATAACCTATGCAGAAGTAGCGAATAGGTTTCTTGCGCATTTCTGAATTTGGTTTTAAATTTCACCTTTCTAAAATTTATTCAAACTTATATGACCAATGTCAGATTCTCAGTTTTACATAACACTCCTTGTACAACGAAAAAAGAAATTCTATTTTCGCGTTTCAGACCTACATCTCTGGTTTCAAAATATTTGCCCCTAAAGTTTATTAGGAATATACGGTCATACTCACGACTCTTTCAATTCGTCAAGGAATAATAAAACAGCAAAAGCTTAATGATTTTTGGTCAAAAACAGGAAAAGAATCGCTTTCGTTCACTCCATATCAAATTTATGACTCCTATATTGCAAAAAAAACGAAGTAAATGAGTTTTTAATTGCCTTGAAAAGCAACACTCCATGCTGATAACCATAATCGTCTGTCATTCGATATCAACCATCTGTTAGTGTTGTTGTCACTTAAAATAAAATCCAAACTGTTTTTTGTTTGTTTGTTTTTTAATTATACTTTGTTAGTATTAAAGTGTAGAGACACTAGATAAAATGGGAATGCTAAATACAGATCACAATACTTTTTTGTCAGTTACGCACAAAATTATATTTTAAAAATCCTCAACAGTAATGACTTCTCATTAAATTTTTCGTAAAAATAACGATACGGGTAATACGTCCTGATCCGAAAATTCTAACCCTATAATTTTCAGTACAGTTATCTTTTTCAATAAAAGCTCTTTTTTTCTCAAAGGTTTCGAATTCTTAGAAAATCTATATATTTCCGTGATAATGAATTATTTCACAACATTTTTCAAAATATCATTTCAGGCTTCACATCCACAATCAGAATGATATTTCCCAGTTTACATTTAATTGATAAATCTTTATTCATGCAGTAACTATAATTTTGAAGCGAAATCTAAATTAAATTACCTTAATTTTAAATCCATAAGGATTTTTCTAGTATAAAATTTGAACGTATTGTCGGTTTATGCAAGCAAATGCGATAACAATTTTTCTGAGTAGAGAGAGGTTTTTTTTTTTTCTTTTTTTTGTAGTAAGCTCTTTCCTTCTCGAAAGTCTATAAATTCTCGGATTCCTCCGCCGTTAAAGCCCACCTAACCACCTTGGATATTCTGACTTCCGTGTTAACAAGCTGGGGAAAACTCCTTCCCTTGAAAGCAACCTAAATTTAATTTTCTAGAGAATTTTCCAAACTGTTTCTACTATTTAACACGGGACTCAGATGATGGACCCAGGGTACTTTTTTTCTACAGGTGCGACGTCACTTATCGAATAGTGGCCTTTGATTGTGGGAAATTTTCAGTATGAGTAGCTGGTGTTCGCGCAACACCTCCTATCGTACTATTAACAGCTGGAGGAAAACAAACGTATGTTTGTTAGTGAGCAGACACGGGGACGGGCTAATCTCGCGAACCGAGCATACCAGGATATCGCGACTGGTACCGATGGACGCGGACGGACGAGACGCATGCACTGATACCATCCTCAACTTTCAAAAATTTAAACTTTTTTAATTATTAAATTAAAACCGCCGAACTCAAAAGAAGCGGACAGCAGAAACAGATGACATTCCGGGTGGGCCAGCTCCTTTCCGTTTCGCAAATTTCCACTATTTTCATGCATGCAAAATTAAACTTTTCCGCCCACCAATCAACAAATTTTTTACTTCTATGTGTTCTACAACTCTTCATCTTTAAGGATATGCACATTTTCGAAAAGTTAAAAATGTTTTTCGGAAACGAAGCTTTTTCCCCAAAGCAGTTCCGAAATCGACAATTTTGATGGACAAATATTTCGGTTTTCTGCACCTATTAATGTCAATTTTACGATTTATCGGCATTTTCTAGATGTTCAGATTCCAAAATATACCAAATACATTTAATAAAAAAACGTTATCATTCTAAAAAAGCGTACTTACAAAACTCACTTTTGAAATTTCAAGCGCTGATCGTCATTGTATCTTAATGTAACTTGAAGGCCGAGTTCGTAATTTTTCGACTTATTATTTTACTCACTAATAATTCCAGCAAGTTTGTGAAATATGTTTCTAATTAATGAGGAAGTGATGAGGATTCTTCCGCCACCAATTTTGCATTCATCAGAACTGTCTTTCTATTTTTTAAGCACTTTTCCCCCCACGAGATTTAATATTTACATTCGGCCATGTTGCCAAAAGGAAAAATAATTAGTTGAGAACGAGTCATTTAATAATTGAAATCCAGAAATAATTTTAAAGTACCAGAGATAATTTTTGTTTTAGGAAATGACAGGTTAAAACCTTTAGAATTTTTTCTAATTGAATGAACATTTTTGTTTAAAAAGCAAAATTTGAAAACGGAAATTTGAAAGAATTATTTCAAAAGCCAAAAACGAAAATTGAAAAAGAGAATTTTAAATAATTATTTCGTTTTTTTGAAAATTCTAATATATATTTTTAAAAGGGATTAAATAGTTTTTAATCTTTAAGAAATGAAACCATTCCATTTTAAATCGAAAAAGCAACACATCGGGTTGCCACTCAGCTAGTTTTTCTATAGGAGGTGTTGGTTCGCGTCGCCGAATTTTCCCACAACGTCCTGATAACACATTAACTTCTCCTCTCCCAATGGGTTCAAGTAGTAAAAGATGTCAGTTGCGACGCCACACCGCAACGGGCTCATTCCACATGGCGAATACCCAAAAGCCTTAAGAATCAAGAAGCATTCCCATTTCGGTAAATGCAGATAATCTATATATATATAAAACAGTTCTGTAACTGACTGACTGACTCACTGACATACAACTCACAGACCAAACCGCTGGACCGAAAGGACTGAAATTTTGCACGGCGATTCCTCTTATAGTGTAGAGGTGCACTAAGTAAGATTTTTGAAAAATTATTAGAATTTTAAATTAAATTTTTAAACTGTTTTAGTAATTTTTTTAAAGTTTGCATTTAAAATAATAATTTGGGGGTTACAAAATTTATATCACGAGAAAGATCATAAAAATTCCTTTAAAATGAGATCTTTTCGAATCTTTACCTCCATTTTCTGATTTTTGGTGAATTTTTAAAGATTAATTTTTAGAATTTAATTTATTAAATGCTGATTACGTGATTTCTTTTTATGGTACTTTAAATAAATTTATCATCACGTGCATAACAACTAAATAGACAAAAAAAATTTCTTGCTAATGCGGCAAACGATTGGATATTATCCACAAAAATATTAAAATACAATAAAAGATATATTCCTCAAACTGTACTATATTCTTTAGTATGTCCTATTACATTTAATTTGAATATTTTCTTCTACATTATTTTGTCTATAAAAATATCCCTTACGATTTTATATATATATATATATATATATATATATATATATATATATATATATATATATATATATTTATTTATTTATTTATTTATTTATTTATTTATTTATTTACTTTGGCATTAATTGCATACATTGACCGTTGTATTTAATTTGAATGTACTCCGTAGCGAAGTGCAGGTTTTCAGCTAGTGTTATAATATTGCTCTTTACACAAATCGGACACTTGACCCGCACAAAGAAATGACAGTTCACGAAAAAGCACAGTTTTTTGTACATAACAACTAAATTCAAAAGCGCTTCGAACAACTTAAACTTAAGGGGTCTGGTACCTTTCAAAAGCCAAGAGACTCGACAAACATATCACTATTTTCAATCATCAGTAGTTATGAAAATCATTTATTCAGAAATATAACAATTTTGCAGTGAATTAAACACTCTTTCTTCTTTATAAATATGACTAAATTTTATCTAACTTGAGAAATTTTAATTTTTTTCAAAATTTCAACCACTGTTTTTTTTTCATTGTAATGTCACTGCACACGATATCACTAGAACAGTTGGCTAGAATACCATGAAAATTTCATACACGTGCAATATAAACATGTATAATTAATATGACCAACTATTTTGTCCTTCCTACTATAAAATTTTAATTACAGTTAAATTTGCGATTTTTTTTTTAAATTTTTTTAAAAATATTCTTTTTTTCTATGAACTTAGAATTTTGATTTCAAAGTTAGTCATTTTAAAGATATGCTATATAACATAATTTTAAAGGCCAGAAAAATGTGTATATTCTTTAATCTATATATATAAAATAGTTCCGTAATTGACTGACTGACTGACTGACTGATGGACTGACATACAACGCACAGACCAAACTGCTGGACCTAAAAGGCTGAAATTTTGCATGGCGATTCTTCTTATAGTGTAAGGGTGCACTAAGAAAGATTTTTGAAACATTCTTCTTAGATTTTTTTAAATTAAATTTTTAAGCTGTTTTAGTAACTTTTTATAAGTTTGCATTTAAAATAATAATTTGAAGGTTATGAAATTTATATCACGAGAAAGATCATAAAAATTCTTTTAAAATGAAATCTTTTTCGAATCTTTACCTCCATTTTCTGATTTTTGGTGAATTTTTAAAGATTAAATTTTAGAATTTAATTTATTAAATACTGATCACGTGATTTCTTTTTCTGGTACTTTAAATAAATTTATCGTCACGTCCATAACAATGAAATAGACAAAAAAAATATTTTTCCCTTGCTAATGCGGAAGACGATCGGACATTATCCAAAAAAATATTAAAATACAGTAAAAGATATGTTCCTCAAACTGTACTATATTAACTGTACAGTATTCTTTAGTATGCCCTATTAGATTTGATTTGAATATTTTCTTCTACATTATTTTGTCTATAAAAATATCTCTTACGATTTTTTTATAAATATATTTTTTGTTTTTTTTACATCAATTGTATACATTGATCGTCGCATTTATAATAAATATATATATTTATTTATTTTTGGCATTAATTGCATACATTGGCCGTTGTATTTAATTTGAATGTACTCCGTAGCGAAGTGCGGGTTTTCAGCTAGTATACAGATATAAGTCTGCGCGCAGTGGCATAACATTGAAAAAAAACAATGGTCAAAATTTTTAAAAATTAAAAAATTTCTTATGAAGAGAGATAAAATTTAGGGCCCTATTTACAAAAAAGAAATAATGTTTAATTCACAGTAAAATTTTAATATTTCTGAAAAAATTATTGTTAAAACTACTGATGATTGAAATATGGATATGTTTGTCGCGTCCCTTAGCTTTTAAAAGGTACCAGACCCCTGAAACCAAAATATCAAAATAGAAAATTTTTAGAGCAGAATATACAATGAATTATTTTTTTTTAATCTGACGTAGATTCCTCTCTTTGAAAAATAAAATGAAAAAAGCCTTTGTTTTTAAGTGCTTGTAATGAGCATGTGTTGAGATTTGTCATTCCATACAAAGGCAAGTACGCCTTGGCATAGTTGTAACCACATTCGGTAGGTTTCGAAGAAAAAAGAGTCTTTCCACTATCTTCGTAAGATCATCTGCCAGACGTTCAAGAAAGGCGAAAGGACCAAGCCGAGGCCGTTGCCTCCATTTAAATTCATCCCCAACTGTCAGTTTAGTCAGACTCTGGAAGAGAGTTTAATCTTCAAACCTCGTTCTCTCACAGTAAATCCCACAGACACACACACATAATTCTAACTAACAGGAAACTTTATCCAGACGGAAAATGCCACTATCAGTTCCATAATAATACCGTAATGTAGTTAAAGGTACAACAAACAACGCAAAGTCCAGACCTGATGGGCCAACTTCATATGACAGAAATGTCCCGATAGAAACAACACTCAGATCTTCTTTAAGCGTTTTACGGATTGTTTCATACCCAAACCAGTGGCATAGCAAGGGAGGGGGGGGGGCAAGGGGGTCTATCATGCCCTAGGCACCATTCGCAGAGGGGCGCCAAATGGTCCCCAAGACAAAGAAGATTTTCCGGGATGATAGTATTTTCGGGGGGGGGGGGCGCCAAAAAGGTATCGTGCCCCGGGCGCCAGTTATACTCGCTACGCCACTGACCCAAACATGACCATTTAAATAGAGCACTTATCGTGATTCGTTACTATGCACAAATTTCGTAACTTACAACGACTAGGAACACAGGGCAAGGCATCGGTTAAAAACTCGTTTCGCATTCACAACAGAGACGTTTCGGCTTACGTGCAACTTCTTTACCATTAATAACCCCTCGATGAACAACTCTCGACAGAAAAATATAAAAAAAATTGACTCACAGGAAAGTGTGATCTTTTATGGTTCATTGAATATGAAATGCAAAAACCTACATCATTTTTGCAATATTAATTTAGATTTGCACTTTGTTTATTAAACTTAATGATGATGGGTTCATTTAAATTTTGTAGTTTTAATCCATGAAACTACATTACAAAAATCCATTTTTGTTATTTTTGTTATCATTTGAGGCGGGATTTTACTTCATACGTCTGAAAGCTCACCAAATTTTTGTTTCAAGGAATATTTTTTCGAAGCCTCAAAGCTTTTGTTTTAACTATCAAACGACAAAAATGGCCGTTTTTGCATCAACTATTAAAAAGTATGAATATTGATAAACGTGAATCTTTATAAGCAATATATAAAGAAAAAATAAAAAAATAATGGAAACATTATAGTCAACGATATTTAATCTAAATAAATGTTATTAACGTTGTTATAGGGAAAAAATAATTTACACGGCAGTATAAATTCCCTAGTCAAACCATTAAATTCAGTAGGTTGTACACACGTGTCAAAATTGAATTTAATTATTTTAACGTAGGATTACGTTCCTTCATAACGGTCCTCAAAGAAAAATTTTAGATGTCCTGCGTCGCGAGTTATAATTTTGGCAGCGTACCAAATCCAGTCTGTATCGCTTGGGCAAGCAGTAAGCAGTTAAACAGAAAAGTACCAAAATGCGTCAAAATTTTGACATACATACATACGTACATATATAGAGATACATATATACATAACACATACATACATATGTATACATACAAAAGAGGTAAGCAACGATAAGTAATCCTACGTTAATAATCCGCGGTAGTTTCGTTAGAAGAGACTACCTGAAATTTGTCCTTTTTTTCCTTTTTTCAGCAGAATAATTTCTACACATAGTCAAAGAAAAAGAGATAGAACATTTTTGTCATGATACCCGTTCATCTGGTGTTAACTTTGGAGATAAAAAAGGCAAAAGATTTTGGCATCTACTAATTTTGTGTAAACTACTGACCCAGTGTCGAATTCGACTATTACTCATCTCATTTCTCATCCAAACAATAATACGAGAAAAAATATTTCAAATAGTCTAATAAAGTGTCTCTATATCATCAGATTTTATGCAGGGCGTAGTTTTGTGACAGGCTTTATACCATTGATATTTCTGCGATTTTCGTAAATACGTTAAACCTCTTTACAACAAAATTTAATGCACAGGTACATGTATTCTTCAGTCAATAAAGTTAATTGTGGGATTGACTTTAAATTAATTTGTTTGTGTTATTTACTTATTTATGATAAGGACCTAAGCTGTTGTAAAAACTACAAATATTTTTTTTTTCTTTTTGACATCATACCAATATAATTTAAAATAATCTTTTCTTAAAAGCATAATTTTCCCATTTGCTGATGTTATTGCCCATTATGCTGATCCATGTTCTTTGAAAAAAGCTTTAAAAAGGTCTTTTAATAAACGTACTAAGCATTTAATAAATACCAGTTTCGTGACAGAATTTTTAAAATTTCCATTAAATTTTTAACAGCAAAGATTGCTTGAAATGCTTAACAGCCAACAGAAAAATGCAAATCTAAGTTACAATGTAGGTCGTAAGGAAATTTTCGTCCAAGTTGACAGAACTAAGATATCATGTATGTGGTGAATAGAATAATTTTTTACTTCTATTTACTAGATGCTGTTCCATTTCCCTTTTCTGTCACGACAGAATTATTAAACTACTTTTCTCAAAAAGTATCATGTTTGAAAAAAAAAATAGGTAACAAAAAATTAATGTCGGTTGGTCATTAATAAGTAATGAATGCATGGCGAGCTGTATATGCTGAAAATGAAAAAAGAAATAGAGGTAAGGGAACTTATTGATTTTTTTTTCTTTTTGCGAACGCAGTTCACCTTCACACACATAATATTCAGTCACTTTATTAATAGTTTTTCACGAGACACAAACATAGTCCTTCATCGCACGGCTCTTTAGCTAGTTCATCGCATGAATGGAAACGTGCAATTTTGTCAATTAATAGACGTGACAAGAAATATCTCTATGAAACATTATCATCTACTGTAACCAAATAGATAAATGAGTCTTTTATTAAGTTGTTCCGCAGACAAGCTATTTTCCTTTTTCAAGTGTATGTATAAAGAAAAAAATTCAAATGTATGGTGGAGAGATCTACACCTTCTTAAGATAGTGTCACTGGATATAGTAAAGAGACGAATAAATCGGGTTTTCCATACATTTCAAGACATGGAGAGTTCGAATCTTTTTTAAATCAGTCGAAACACTAACCTTATGTCTGATGGGTTAGAACTACGTTGCATGTAATAAAGATTTTTATACCATTAAGATGTTGAAATTTTCAATTTCAGATACAATTAAAACCGGGAAATATTTTTAAATACGTGAACTTCGTTATTTACTCGAGATTCGAAGCTAACTAATAAAAATCTCATTACTTAGCTTCGAAATGATTTTCTTACTCACCGATTCAAGGTAAATTATTCTGCTAATGGACGTTAATTTTACGAAGTTCGAATAACTGACAGTGAGTGAAATATCGGAGAATATGGTTACCTTTACAAAAGAAATAGTATCATCCGAGGTAAAAAGATTTTGAACAAAGTCTTTTACAAAAAAATTTAATATGCTCACTAACTGTACTTATTATTTGCCTACGCCATTCAATTTTATTCGAAAGGGCATTAAAAGTGATGTCATATACAACAAAGAAGTCGATGAGTGTATGACACAATAACTCAGAAATGAATGTCTGCAGAATACATAGGTTTATACATAGAGGTTTCTTTAGTGTACCCAGCTGTTATGCCCAATACGCTGGAGCTTTCTTTTCCTCTTTTTTTAGCGATCACTACTTCGAGGGAGTAGTGGCCGAGGTGCCCTTGTGGTAAGCGCACTGGTTTTCGGTGCTGAGGGTGCTCGGATCGAATCCCGGAGCGCGTCACTAAAATACCTCCGTTCGTGTCGTCCATTCATTGGGAGCAATACTGGTCCGCTTATATAGTGCTCCCATAATAAAATGGTCCGAAAAAACAGCGGTGAATAACAACAGGCGAATGTCTATCCGACAAAGTGCCTCTGCATTAGAGAAAAAAACTTCGAGGGAGTGTTTTATGCAACTTTGTCTTTATAATGAACGACCTGCATGAAATTCCCCAGGAGATGAACCAGCAGTCTAAGAATGGGATTCCCTCATGAAAAAGTAGGGGGTATAATGGACTACCCATAAAACTGTATCAACGTCTTTGGTGAATTTAAAAAATAAAAAAAGATGTTGAATATAAAAATAATTCGATCTAGTTCATTTATAAAATTAAGGACATACATTCCCATCCCCAACATTGCAAAATCGGAATAGACCAGGGGTGGCCGAGGTAAACAGTGTTAAGAGCCATTTGGGAATGTCCACATACTTAGTCCGGCCAAAAACTGAAAAAAGGTTACATGTAATAGGAAGGAAATTTTGTGGAAATAGTTTTTGTGAGCCGCAAAGAAAGTGACTAAGAGCCTCAATTTAGCTACCTCTGGCATACACAGAAAATGACCAGAAAGTGAATGGATGGTACTTCCGTAAACCGTATCCGAGTTTCTTAAGCCGATATCTGAATGAGATTTATGATGTATAAACAAGTCGTAGGCGCCGTAATTATTTGCATCTTTAAAGACTCTTATAAGATTGAGAATTCAAAGGCCTTTATATAAGTACATATGTATGTATATATACTACATAGCCAAAAAAGTATGTGACAGGTAATCGTATGATGGAATTGAGACGAATGATTACTCATATATGTTGCAATAATACACTAATTTATTAAACACATCACATTTATTTACAAATACTGACAGCATATTCAACATTATACATTTACACTTACTACCGCCTTATCCACTAATAACTGTAATATATACACATTAAGCAAATTCTCCCTACTGATATATACAGAGGCTGTACGCACATTTTTTAGACGATTTTGGTAAGCGGTAATAAAAAATCGTTTGCTGCAAAAGAAATAATTGCAATTGTACTGTGTTTTTAAAAGTCAAAATTATCGTCTGCGGCTTGAAAGCTTTGTTTTTATTCAAAATGGCGTTTTTAACAAAGCAGTGGTTCGAAGGCTACATTTATGCTCTTTCCGAAGAGAAATATGCATACTCCGTTATCCAAAAACGATGTGAGAGTCATGGTTTTGTGATATCTAAAGCGTCGATAGGTAATATCGTCAACAAGAAAGGAAAAGAACGTCAAATTGGAGCCTCAAGTGGGACAAAAATTCCAAACAAGTATTCAAATAAAAAACGGACATCTTCGACTATTGCAAAGGTACGTTGTTTAATGTTAAAAGAAAATCCCCCTAGTCAAAGGATAGTTGCAAAATCATTAAAATGATCTGTGTCCACTGTAAACAAAATGATAAACGTTGATTTAAATCTTAAGAAAACGAAAAAACGCAATGTGCATCGTCTTCTTCCAAATCATATCGCTGAACGCAGGAAACGCTGCAGAATTCTATATGAGAAACATTTATCCAAAGAAAAATGGAAAACAATTGTCACAATAGATGAATCATGAGTGTATTTAAATGATTGCAACAAAAAAAAAGAGCCATTTATTATCATAAAAGGGGAGAAAAAAATTTAAGTACATGGTTCAAAGAATAGAAAGAAAGTTTTTCTAAGGGTTTCATGATTGTTGCTAGTTTTTCTTATAATGGCAAGTTAAAAATAAAGAGAGTGGAAAAAAATGTCAAGATTAACACTAAATACTATCAGGAACATATTTTATCGCCAATTTTTCTGAATGAAATACCATCGATTTACCCACAGTGCCATCAATCTGTGAGACTCCATCAGCACAAAGCTAGCAGTCACACATCAAAATCCACTGTAAATTTCCTAAAAGAAATGGAACAAAAAACTGGTATCAAGGCCATACCCTTCACTGATATCCCTACTAAATCTCCCGATGTATCACCTATGGATTTTTGTGCTTTCGGACTTTTAAAATCTGCATTATCCAAACGTCGTCCCAAAACCCTTACAGGACTCTGGAAAGCTGTTCAGGAGGAATGGGATAGAATACCTCTTCTGACACTTCAAAAAGCATTATTATCCTCGAAATTGCGGTGTCGAAAGATAGTTCAGAATAAGGGATGTCAAATAGAACATTTAAAACACAAGAATTTTATGTAATTTAGTTTTGTGAATACAATATACATCGTCTAAAAAATGTGTGAACAGCCTCTGTATATATATCAATGTATTTAATGGATCCAAATACTAGCAAACTAATTCCTTGGCCCTAACATATGCCATTTACTTCTTATATTTGTTACAGAGCATTCTCGATACGGTAAAAAGGAAAGACTAATATTCCCGTACCTGGTTCCTATCTCGTGTCATCAATAGTAATGACTCGCTTCCTCGCAATACAATGGGGTCTCGATCTCTCCTCTCAATCATTGACTGCACTTTTTACCGATCATCGCCCGTCTTGGGCGGCAACTGTCTGTCGAGGTCGCGACTTGGGTTGAGGCTGAACGTTCGATGATCGGGTTTGGTCTCTGTGAGGTCTCAAGGGGCTCAGGATGGTTCTTCGTTACTTCGGTCCTAGATCATGGAACTTCTCAATAACGGGCTAATTCTCTGACTCTCTCTACTTCAGCGGTCATGCTTCTGTGCTCCCAGGGCCGGCCCTCTTATGTGCGAGGCGCCGAAGGCGCCTTGCAATCTGCGTCCCATTTCCAACAAATCTACGCCCCACTGATCAGTCTTAGAGCAGATGCCTTTGCGGGCTGTACACTTCGCACACGCCACGGGCCGGCCCTTCGTGCTCCTTTCAGCGGTCGAAATACTCGGCTACTTTAAGCGGTCGAAATATTATGCTATGTTCAGCGGGCGAAATACTATGCTACTTTCAACGGTCAATTTTATCTTTCCTTTCTCCAATCTAAATTGAGGGGCATAATCCCATCTTCTCTCCATTCCTGCTTTTTGCGTTACCTCCCCATGCTCACGAGTTCTCGTGCTTTTGCCCTAATGAACTCCACAATCTTTGTTCCTTTCACTTGGGACAGCCCCGTCTGCAATTTCCGCCTGGCATCTTGACCGCTCTCACAGCCATATTGTATTGCTATCTGCTTTCTTCCCCTTTTACTACTGATGTCTTTCTCTACACCCCTTCTGTCTTATCTCCTCTCCATTCTGAATAAATGTCAACAGCCCAGTGACTGTGTCACTGGACCACAAACGCTAGCGTTTCTCACCACTACGGCCGTTATCTCAGTGGTACGAGAAAAAACTTCATTTTTTGTCATGAAGTTCCTCAGACTAAAACGTTCATCAGCCCTCAGGGTAATTGTTCCTACTTCACATTAAACTTGTGAGATGGCAGCAAAAATTAACAGACAATACACTTTCATAACGCCCTTGAGAAAACAGCTGACCCGATCCGACAATTTCTTCAACCAACTAAAACGGAGAAAGGATTTTGTGCTTTCATGACGTTTCCACACCGAGATTACCTCACAGGCACCAGAAATGAATACCTTAACAAATGACAGAAATCTTGCGCACAACAAACAAACCAAAAAAAAAAAAAACACGGAATATGCGGGATCCGATATTATCATATTGCAATATATTTTTTATTTTTTCCCCCTCCAAGCACTCAACATTGAAAAAATGTCTACACTGCTAGTGCATACATATCTTCTCTTATGCAGATTTATCAGTGTATCTGTAGCAATAAGTTTATGAGTAAGATAACGAGGAGCTATGCAACGTCAATCTATTTTTCGAGATTCTGCGTGTGTGTGTGAGTATATATATATACATGTATGTATGTATGTATGTATGTATGTATGTAGGTAGGTAGGTAGGTAGGTAGATAGATATACAGAGAGAGAGAGAGAGATGAGTGTGTGTATGCAATATTAGTCTAGTGTGACTAAAACAGTCACACAACTGCAAATCTTGATCAGAAAATTGAGTGAAGGTTTTCATGATTTTAGGAGAAATTCAAACAACTGGTTTTTTATTTATTTATTTATTTATTTATTTATTTATTTATTTATTTATATATATAATAAAGTTGAAAGAGAAAAACCAGTATGAGCACTAAAGCTACTACAGACAGGAACCAAAAACATGAAAAGATAAGATTGAAAGAGGTTTTAGACAATATTTCATCTTCAGCGGTGGAAAAGATAAGATTGAAAGAGGTATATATATATATATATTTATATAAAGCTTAAAAATTATTCTTTTTCACTTTCAAAGATAAAAATTTTATCAATGTGACACAATTTGGAATAAAAAATAAAAAGGCACAAATACCAGTAACAGTAATTATATCTTAAGATAGTGGCTGCATACCCAGGATAAATTTTAGAAAGGGTATTAATACTATTACAGATCCATTTTTGATAAATACAGTTATTGTACTATATGAATGACCTGAATTCTCAATTCTATGTTCCTGTAATAGAAAGAAAACTGGCTGAAAATTAATTTATTGTTCAAAATTAGTTACATTATTTCTAGGAACTTGAAACAAAAAACGTTAATTTTGATTATCTCATTAGTTGAGGATAGTCGAAAACATGAAACCTTTAAAACTGTATCACTTTCCTACATAAGCAAATAAAATATAATCAAGTTAAATCTCAAAATAAGATGCAAAAAAAATAATAAGATTTTTAATAATTTAAGCCACAAAAATTTAAAACGTTAAAATTTCTACTAACATTTAATTCAAAGCTTTATAAAAAGGAAAAGAACATCAGAAACAGAAATTTTATTTTTACAAAATAAACTGACCATAACTTTTATTTATTTATCCTTTTATTCATTTATTTATTTATTATGGCCTTCAGACATTCAGAAAAAAAAAATTTTAAAGTTCCCTGGCATAAAATTGTAAAAAGTGCCATTTTTCATAAAAATTATGGACAACTTGTAAAAGCAGGTAGATATGCAGCTAACTGATGCAATTGTTATATTAAAAAGCCAAGTCCACTATAAAGTACACGAATAGTAATAATTGGATGCCAAAGACCAGTTAAGACCTCTGATAGGATTATTTTTACAAAAACCCACGTACACACTTATTCTGGGGATTTCAGAGTAGTGGGGTATAAGAAAAATAACCCATTCAAAAGATTTTTACTTTTTGCATACAAATGATACTATTAGCGTATGTTATTTATTTGTGTATGCTCAATTATGATTTTCTTTAATAACTTAAAATACCTAGCATGATTATCTGTTTTTAAGTATATATGTAATGGGGCCATATAACAATGGTGAATAAATGAGGCTCCAAGAGCCACATGCAGCTCTTCGTTGAGTCAAGTGTGGCTCCCATTAATTTTTTTTTTTTTTCTCCCTGAGCCATTTTGTAGTGCACGTGTGTGTAAACCATATTAGCCAGTCCGCATGTTGAAGGAGGTAGTAGCGATAGTTGAAATTCAGTGCTCTTGCATATAGCACATATATACTACATGCATTTACACTGCTAGTGCTACTTCGTACTTCGGCCGATTTATGCAACACCGATCTGCATAGAATTATTATATATTTTTATTACATTTGGTTTTATTGTAGTTGATTTTTGTTATATTTGATTTTTGTTATATTTAAATTTTATTACTAAAATCTTGAAATAATTATTTTCTTTTTCATAATTATATTTTTTATATGTGTTCTTATGTGTGATTTGTGAAAATATGCAATTGCATTAAATAAAAAATTTTGAATTTGTGTATCTACATGTGGCTCTTTATAAAATATAAAAACTGGATTGCAGCTCTCTTTGGCCTCATATGTGCCCACCGCATCCATATAACCATGTGTTTCTATGCTCTGTTCTCTGAATAATGAGAGGTTCCTCCATGCAGATGTATCATATAGCATGACCAGTTGATGAAATTGGTAATTATATCTGTTTGGAAAACAGGTTTCAGGTTTAAATCCCAGAGCAGCAGTTTTCAAGTATGTATTAAACCAAATTTAAATGAAAATTTCTTAAAATAACCAAGATAATTGCCAAATTTTCAGGTCTGTTCGAGATGATTGTACATAAACCTGGCTATGTACAGAATTATAAGACAGATTTGTCACTAATATAACGTTGACTGTTATAAACAGAAGTGTCAAGTAGCTGATGACTTCTAGAGAATATTTCAAGCAAAGAAACTATTTTAATTTTGCCAAGCAAAGGACTGGTAATGAGTACCAAGACACTAACATTACAGTTAAGTAGGAATAGGCTGGTAAAAGATATTGGTTAGAGGAGAGATTTACTTACACACACACACACATATATATATATATATATATATATATATATACAGTGGACGCTCGTTAATTCGAACTCAAAGGTTCTCAGAAAAAAGTTCGAATTATCCGATGTTAAGAGAAAATATATAACTTTAAATGTGTATTACTGAAGAAGAAACTCTCCTAGTATGTATAATCCTAGAAAATATATTATACTATGTTATCTAAAGTTAAACATATTAAAAAGCAATACAGACTTACCTTTATCATAAAATGAAGCAGAAGATACGAAGTATAAAATAAACCTTTATTAAAAATATGAATTATACTTTGGGGAAAAACTGTAAAATGGATGTTTGGTTCTGTTTATGATGCCTACATTGTTCAGACAGCTTCTCGATTTGAAGTAAACATTTCAATTCATTTTCAGAGGAAGGTTCCATCCGAAAAAATGCTGTTAGAGTTTTAATAGAGTCCATTATGGCTTTGTCCATTATGGCCGCATTAAAAATATCTTGCGGCAGGTAAATAGAGAAAAGCCGTGGCAGTTTCCTACCAAAATTAGTGCATACGTCTTCGTTTACATCAGAGCTTCGGCCACATACAGTTTGATAAGAAATATTGTGCCTTGACTTAAATCGAGAAAGCCATCCATCACTGCATTTAAAATCTTCAATACCCATTCGACTTGCCAATTCATCAGCCTTCGTCAGCACTAGGGGTCCATTTATCGGAAAATTTCGAGATCTAACATACTGGAACCATAAAAGTAGAGCTTTTTCTAGAACTTGGGACGCATTTCCCATGCGTTTCCTTCCTCTAGCAAATTTTGATTTTTCCATGAATTTAAAATTGACTTCTTGCTTTTCAAATTAGTTGACAAGGCATTTTTTTTAATTCCATAGTCAGCTGCTAACTTTGTTTTACACTCGCCATTCTCTACTTTCTTTAAAATTTCTACCTTTGTCTCCAAAGTTAGGGTTTTGTACTTTCCACGTGTAGACATCCTGAATTTTTACACGTTCACACCACACAATGAGGAAGAAAAACTAGACCACATTAACTTGTCTGCACTGCAGTTATAACTGACGCAGCTCCCTAGAATCTGTAGTAAAGACTAGTTTTTCTGAAATTCTAAGAAAATCGATCCAAATAAAGGAAAATTGCTTTTTTCGTTTAGCACTAATAAGAAGGATAATAGCTACTAACATTTAGCGGACATGTAGTAGTCTAGGAATGCAAGCATGTGCCTCTTTACACAGAAAAGAAATTTTGACACACAAAATAATAAATACGGTGTGTATTTTCTCCATTAAACGAGGAAAATGAATTTTTTTTTGTCAAATTTTTAGTTCGAATTAACTGAAGTGATAAAAATTTAGTTCGAATTAATGATATATTTTTAACATTAACTCCAATACAAGTTTTTTGGGGCCTTTGGATTAGTTCGAATTAACCGAAAGTTCGAATTAACCGAGTTCGAATTAACGAGCATCCACTGTGTATATATATATATATATATATATATATATATATATATATATATATATATATATACAGTTGGCTCTCTGTTTAAAGACGCTCTACTTAACTATTTAAAGACGATATTTCCCAGTCCCAGCCCCTCTGACGTTTTGGGAAATGTCATATTTTCACGAATTCTATTTAAGGGCGATCTCTACTTAAGGACGATTTTTCACGGTCCCTTGAAAGTCGTTAAACAGAGAGCCAACTGTATATATAGATAGATAGATAGATAGAGAGAGAGAGAGAGAGAGAAATAGCTAGAGGTAAAGAGAAAAATGTAGATAATTTATAGAGATGTTCAAAACATGCAGCTATCCCTTTGTCCATACTGTGAATTTTAAGTTGTGTGTTCCTGTTTGCATTTTCCTCAAATTACCTGTAAGTCATTACCTGTAAGTTATTATCCTATGTCAAAAATAAAATAAAAAAGAATTGTCAGAAAACTTGTTTCTTATCACAGAAATAAGGTACTCCGATTGTCATGTGATACATTATATATATATTTATATATATATATATACACACACACACACATGAAGTGATAATCATGAGAACATGAGTAGAATGCTCTAACTAAAATAGAAAGAAAAGAAAGCAAGATACCAGTCATGAATTTTAATAAATAATTAACTACATTATATCATGATATATTTACATCATTTTTTTCTTCTTTTGATGTATTATATTTTTTCCCTACAAACATTAAAAACATTAATGCTGGTAGGTGAATCAGACTTAAGCGAAACAACTTACGTGAACTAGCACTATCGCCCTTTTTGTAGAACTGCCATGAACAGTAAATTAAGTAACAATTCAATGGAAAGGAATCAAATGCAAATGTCCAGGTTGTTAAATCTATTAAAGGTGCTGTTGTGCAAAGCCCCATCATCAAAATGCTATAGCGGAGTGCAGTACGTCGACAGAGACCAGGGTCTATAACAGATGTCATTCGATAACCAGCTCTTGAATAGTCTGATCTTAGATTCCAGGACAAAGCATTGAAATGGGGAAATTGCCATGCATACAGAATACCAGCCAACAAAAGTCCACCTGCAAAAGATAGAAAAACAATTCAAAATTTTTTTCAATATATTTCATAATGAAAAAGCAGATATACAAAAAAATTCCCAGTCAAAAGGAATTTAAAATATTAATAAAGAAAATCATAACAAAAAAACTAATAATGACTGATTAATTTGTTAAAAGATAAAATTAGACAGATACCTTCTTTATGACAAAATCATGAAATGAGTATAAAAGAAGACCACATTTAGCACTATTCTTTAAAAGGAAAACATTTAAAGTTTGATATTTAAATTATCTTATTCAATCAATGTGCTTAAAAGAAATTTCCTAACAGAGCACAGTTTTAACGTAGGATTACGTTTCTCAAAAATGGTCCTCCAGGAAGAAAAAAAGTGTCCATCCTGTGTCACGAGTTATAATTTTGGCAGCGCACCAAACCCAGTAGCAGTAAATAGTTAAACAGAAAAGTACCAAAATGCGACATTCAAAAAAAAAAAGCAACGATAAGTAATCCTATCCACGGTAGATTCGTTAGAAGAGACTACCTGATTTTTTTTTTTCAATAAACAACATCTATTTGCATTTGTAAAAAACAATGGTGGACAGAAAGGAAATGAAACATAAGAACAGAAAAAGAGCGGGAGGGTTTTTTAATTGCATTACCTAATTAATTTTTTTGTTTTTACATTAAAAAGAATGCTGACAGATCAAAACTGGTTTTAAAAAAATAATACAAGGGCTTGACATTTTACTTAAAAGAATTAATATTATGTTAATGAAAATAAAAAACTTCTGCATCTAAGAGGTAAAACTTATATAAAAGTTAGATTAATTTAACCACTAGATTATTCAAGTAATGGCATACTTTAATGAAGTTATGAATTTCACAAGCACCTAATGGGTACATAAAGTTCAAAATTAAATCAATTTTAACGGTATAGAGATACTACTTGTTTATAGTGCAATATACTTTATTCTGGAATTTCTTAGCACAACATAAATAAAGGTGGATATAAAAGCAATACAAGCATAAAAATATAGCGATTCAACAATATATTGCTGCACAGAATCAGACAGTTTTGCAAAGATCCCATAGCTAAATATCTATAGTTTTATGTTTGATTAACATAAAATTTACATCTCCCAGTTATATCAATCCATTTTCCCTATTTCTGATAAACCATGGAAATGTTATGGTATGACATAAAACTAATTTCCCTGTAATGGCAAATAATGTAATGGTATGCAATAACTTTATGTATTTCATCTGCTTTAAATAATAAAAAAATAACTTTAATGTTTTCAAGCTCAATTTAGTCAGTTCCTAAATTTACTACTAATTATTATTATTCCTCTATTATTTCCTTAAACAATTTTTGTTATTCTACTCAAAATGACTACTCAAAATGACTACAAAGTTGGTAAATTTAAGGTTTATATGTTCAAAAATATTTTTGTAAATATTTGTTCAAAATATGCTATTGAATAATAGCTATTAATACTTATGCAAGGTTTTATTTTCCATATGATACTGGCATTTAGAATTTTGAAGGAGACAAGAAGTTCAAAGCCCCTGTAACCTAAGAAGTACAGTTTGCCATTTTGTTTGCTTTTCCCTGATTTTTACAGGAAATAGGGAAGGCAAAGGAATTTTAAACGATTTTGCAGTATGTCCAGCATGCCAGTAGGAAAATCTTGATTACGGCTATGCGGAGATCTACAAAAGTGCACAGGGGTAGGAGGCTTTGGAAATTGGACGAGTTCTCAATTAAACAAGATGACTAATGGAAATTAAAATAATCAACAGCTCCAAATAGATGAATTTTCGACATGTGTTTCAAATTGTAAAGTCCTAATTTCATGGAGTGCCAGCAGTTTCCGTTTCTTGCAACGTTCATGGTGGTGAAAGACGGAAAGGAGTAAAAAAGCCTAGTTCGGGGATGAAGATTTTTTTTTTTTTTTTTTTTTTGGGGGGGGGGGGTCTACGATCCAGGAGATGTCAAGAATGATCGGCCAGCATAAACCCCAGCAGAGCCAGTTGAAGAGACACCTATGCAAGAGAAAAAAATTGGCTTTATGGGCATGCCCAATCTTTCCCTTTTCTTTTTTCTCTTTTTGCTGCACCCAGTAATGATTTTATTTTTCCTTTTTTCTATTTAACTTAATTGTTTTAAGATTTTTTTTTTTAATTCACCAGCTAACTTTGTGGGACCAAAATTTTATTGGCATCTTAATGAAATTCATAATGATTTTAACTGCTATTTGTGTCTTACTATAAAGGATGGGTTCAATTTTGAGATATTTATGTATCAGCTAAAAATGTAATATTTCTATTCATAACAAATTTTGTATATTATTTTCTTTAATTTCCTAACCCTGTTGTTCTTGCCTGACAGCAATTGTATTGAGATTTTATTTTGCAGATATTTTCCCTTCTAGGTTTTTTGTTTTTTTCTTCAGGTTTCATACTTTATTTTATAAAAAAAAATTTGGGTTTATAACCCCTAACGGGTGCATCAGTCAGAACCTGCATATTTTGGTTATTGTTTTCAAAACAATGCATTTAACATCTAACATAAACTTTAAATGATTTTTGTATCTACTTTTCCTTCAGACTTCTTTATTAATTATTTCTAATTGCCATTCCTTTTATTCACCCTTACAGAAATGCTCTTTTGTTCACTCAGGTGGGTTAAAAACTATATAAGCAATTTGTTAGCTAATAGACATTTGTCACTAATGTTTATTGAAAAAAATGTAACCAGTATTAAATTATGAATCCATTAGAGATAAATGTTCCATTGCTTAATGTAAGAAAAATACCATTACAGGTCATGTTTACTCTACATGTTTAGTTGCAGTTGAAATGTTTCATAATTGTTTCATAGTTTAAAACAAAAAGCATTTTTAAACTTTCAATCATGAATATTACATACAGGGAGGTTATAATTAAAGTTCCACTTCAAATGGTCATAAAAGGAAAACTACTGGACCAAATGTTATCAAACTTGGTAATAGTTTAAAGGAGGTCATAGGAATTTCTTTTCTGCCATAAAAAATAAATTTTTAACAAAATTTTTAAGTTAAAAAAAGTTTTAAAAACTCACCCCCAGGGGGGAAATGGCGCTGTATGCAATACTGTTAAATGAAATAAGGCTCGGAATCTAACTTAACCTTTTGTTACACGGGTTTAACATTTTGTATACCCTTAAGAAACATTGACCTAAACAAAATTACCATTTAAAGTGTGTGCATTCCAGAAATCATTTTCTTACAGATCGCTAATTTATGAATTTCGAAGCCTGAATTCAGCCCTAAGACATGAAGATATTGGTTTAAAATGTTTTTAATCATTTCTAAAATGAAACTGTTTGTGGGGTTATGCAAATCCGCAATGGCTTGTAATTGGCTTATGGCAGGAAGAAGCAAATGATTTATGCAGATGCGCTTTACACGTCATTTGATTTTCCAGATAAAAGTGAGTCTGTTTAGCAAAGTTCTCATTGTTATGAATCGACAACGTCTCTAACCATGTAGGACTGTGCTTTTGTCGTTAAATGTTATTATGAATGTGATAGCAATGAACGGCATGCTTTGCAAAGGTATTATTCAGTAAGAGGAATATGCCGAGGGTCAATGACACTGCAGGGTTTGAGGAAAATGATGACAAAGTTTGAAGCCACGGGTTTGTTATCTGCTGCACCTGGGAGGAGAAGGAAACCTGCTTCTGTGGAAACTGAGGAGGCTCTTGCATTAGCAGTGGAGGAAGCAACAATGGAAAGCACACATGGTACGTGCAGTGTACGTGGTGTCACACATCGAATGGACATACCATAGAGTACGGTGTACAAAATTGTCCGTAAAGTACTGCAGTTCTACCCATACAAAATCAAACATGTTCAAGAACTTAAACATAATGATCCTGCTGCAAGAGAATCTTTCGCTTTGGAATTCCTTGCACGGATGGAAATGGACGAACATTGGCCATGAAACATTTTGTGGACAGATGAGGACTATTTTTACCTAAATGGCAATGTCAACATCCATAACTGCAGGATTTGGGCCAAACAAACCCCTCATGTTATCTACCCAGTTCCATTGCATTATCCTAAAGTCACTGTTTGGTGTGGTATGACAGCTAGTTTTATAATTGGACCATTTTTCTTTGAAGAGCAGTCGACAGCTGGACCTGTTACATGCATTGTGACTGCAGCTTGCTTAGAGTCAATGTTAAGATGTTTCATGATACCTGAACTCCAGCAACATGGCATTTTAGACATCACGATTTTTATGCAAGACGTGGTCCCACCACACATTGGTACATGTGTCACACTATTACTTAAGCAACATTTCACAAATGAACGGATTATAGGCTGAAACTTCTTCACAATATGGCCACCCCGGTCACCAGACCTCAACCCTTGTGACTTCTGGTTGTGGGGTTATCTCAAAAGAACTGTTTATGGTGATAATCTAAAGAATTTGGCAGAATTCAAAGATGCAATACACTGACATGTCAGTAACATTCTTCCTGATATGCTAAGAGCTACTGTTGAGAATGCAGTAATATGATTTAACTTGCTTTCTTAAAATGGTGGATGCCACATTGAACATGCTTTGTAACACATTTCAGAAATGATTAAACACATTTTAAACCGATGTCTTCATGTCTTATTTCGTTTAACAATATTGCATACAGCACTATTTTCCCCCTGGTGGTGAGTTTTTGAACTTTTTTTTTTTTTTGGCGGAAAAGAAATTCCCATGACTTCCTTCAAACTATTACCAAATTTGATAACATTTGGTCCAGTAGTTTTCTTTTTATGACCATTTCAAAGTGGAACTTTAATTATAACCACCCTGTATTTTAATATATTAATATATTCATAATTACATATATTTATAGGTCATAATACAATAAATAATTGATGACATTTATAAATGGGAAGCATGGTAAAAAATGGAATTGCTTCAGAGAAAAATAGTGATTTAATTTTTTTTTTCAGATAAAGAAAGGGTGCAATGTTATTTAAGGATGGAAAACTTCAGAAGAATACTGGGGAGGGCACTCAAAATTTGATTGTGCTTATTCGTTTAACAATATTGCATACAGCACTATTTTCCCCCTGGTGGTGAGTTTTTGAACTTTTTTTTTTTTTTGGCGGAAAAGAAATTCCCATGACTTCCTTCAAACTATTACCAAATTTGATAACATTTGGTCCAGTAGTTTTCTTTTTATGACCATTTCAAAGTGGAACTTTAATTATAACCACCCTGTATTTTAATATATTAATATATTCATAATTACATATATTTATAGGTCATAATACAATAAATAATTGATGATATTTATAAATGGGAAGCATGGTAAAAAATGGAATTGCTTCAGAGAAAAATAGTGATTTAATTTTTTTTTTTCAGATAAAGAAAGGGTGCAATGTTATTTAAGGATGGAAAACTTCAGAAGAATACTGGGGAGGGCACTCAAAATTTGATTGTGCTTAAATAGAGGCCTACTTGACCACTGATTTAGCTATAATAAATTAGTGGCTAATTTATTATAGCTAATCATCTATTACAAAGTAACTAGATCATTCATTTTTAAATGAGAAAAATTACTCAGTTACCCACACAAAGAATACTGCCTGACAGTATGCATTCTGAATAAGCATATTAACGAAGAGCATCATTGCTCTCTGCATATGAAATCACACACATAGAAACACTTAAGAGAAAGATCACAGTATTTGGAATTTATATAATCATTACCTGTGCATATTAAAATCTGTCTTTTTATCCTCTAAAAATACATCATTAAAGAATTATTTTTCTTTCCTCACACAGAATTAAAGTTCTTACTAGCTCTAATTTTTGAAAACTTCATTTTAAAGATAAGTACTGTAGTGTAATGTTTGAGAAGGAGTGCTGGTTTAAGTGAAAATGATGTACCCCATGATTCCCCTCCCTCTCATCAATCAGAGGATTGGCTGCGTGGGCAGAAAAACCCAAGAGGATGATGGGGATCGTCGGGCAGTCAGAGAGTCAGTAAGAGAGAGAGAGAGAGCATCTCTGGTAGGGATCGGATGTCTGGTGAGATATATGCTGGCTCGTCTCACCTCTGGTGAGCTGATTATTCTGTAATTAGAATAGAGACAGAGAAAGCACCTCTGGTAGTGTTAGGAGGTCTGGCAAGGTATAGCAGGCTCGTCTCGCCTCCGGTGAATTAACTAGTCTGTAACTAAGTCGAATGTAGTAGTAAGAACAGAAGTCTGGTAAGATGCTGTAGGCTTGCCCACCTCGTGCTCAGTTTTCTGTAATTTTTATGTTAAGTGTGAAACTGTACAAGATGTAAATAAATTTATGTTAGTGTTGTATAGTGACAACTCATTTTTGCACTACCTCATTTGTCCCCATGCCATATAGAAAAGAACCTTGGTGAACAGAAGGAGTGTTCGCGACTAGTACATTTGATAATAAACATAATTTTCTTCTAAAGAAGATGAATTTTTTCCATATAATTCATTAAAACTGGAAAGAAAAAAAATCAAAAGGGTAAAAACCTATAAAAACAAATAAATATATATACAGTTGGTTCTCTGTTTAACGACTTTCAAGGGACCATGAAAAATCGTCCTTAAGTAGAGATCGTCCTTAAACAGAATTTGTGAAAAAATAACATTTCCCTTCACACTTTACAGGTTTAGGACTGTCAATATATTTCTTAATATATTGGCGTGTTTAAACATGTTATTTTTATTATCATCATTATTCTATTCACAAAAAGTTATTTTAAATTACATTGAAAAAAAAGAGTAGAAACAATACAATAAATTACGTTTTAAAAAATTCAAAAAGTGTTGATTGCTTCATTCGCCTTGTTTTCGTTATTCTCTTTTCCAGATTTTCTAAAATGTTAAATGAGTCACCTTCCATTTTCGATGTAATATAGCGTCGGAGAACATCTAGAGCAGAAATTGCATCTGTGTAAGACGGTGGCAGTGTCTTGTTTTCCGTGTCTTCAACTTCACCTTCTTCGTCTGACACTGTTTTCGTTTACAATATCTTAATAAATTTGTTCTACATTTCTGAAATCTGTTGTTAAAACATATTTATCACAATTGTAGACATCTTGAATTGAAACATCCTCATCTTCAACAAGACTTCTCCATTCTTCAGGGGTAATGTCATCTTCGTTGATTTCTACATCCGTACTTTGCAGTTCCAATACAAGTTCTTTGTGAATTCCAGCAACGCGAAAGCAGTTTTTTATTGTGGATGAAGAAACTTCTTTACATGCTGATGTTATCATGTGCATTGCTTCCAAGATTGTAAATTTTCTAATTTTTATACTGTCAGCCGAATTGTTTATTAATTTCCTAATTAAAGACTTTCTGCAGTATGCTTTCACACTGCGAATGATACCCAGGTCTAATGGCTACAACTTGCTAGTGCAATTACCTGGTAAGAAATGGATAGTCAAATTTGTGAGTCCAGGGATATTTGGAGTATGTGCAGTGCATCGGTCGATTAAAAGTAAAACTTTTCACTTTTCTCGATGCATTTTTGCATCAAATTTTCTAATCCAGTCAATAAAAATTTGTGATGTCATCCACGCTTTATTGTTATTGCGGTACTCAGAAGGTTTCCTGGTGATATTCTTAAAACACCTTGGTTGCTTTGATTTGCCTATAACTAGTGGTGGACAATTTCTCAGATCCATCCGAATTAGTGCACAGTAAAACAGTCAATCGTTCCTTACTGTGTTTTCCACCAAAACACTTTTCGCCCATATACGTTAAGGTTTTATTAGGCACCATATTGTAGAATAGGCCCGTCTCATCTGCATTGAATATGTTCTTCTCATCATATCCATCTAATTTCCCCTTCAGCACTATTTTCCATTCATCCACTATTTTTTCATCTACAGAGCCACTTTCACCAGATATGCTTTTAAATACAAGCCCGTATCTTTCTTTGAACTTTGTTAGCCAACCAGCCGAAGCCTGAACATTTTGCATTCCAAACTTTTCTGCCAGAATATTAGCATTTTCTTTAAATATCACTCCGGAAATTGGAATGCTAGATGCTCTTGCTTGATGAAACCATTGCAGGACTGCCTTCTCAAACTCTTCTGATCGGCCACAGTGAATTTTCTGCCATTTGGATTTGGATCTCAAACCAAATTTTTGTGCTGCTTCAAGAATTTTCTTTTTGCTTGCTAAAATGCCTTTAAAAGTAGACTCGGGTAGCTGAAATTGTCTTGCGAATTGGACTTTTGTTATTCCAACACTTTCTTCCCAGTTTTCAATAATTTTCCCTTTTTCGTGTAGCGTAAGATGCTTTCGCTTTGATGCCATTTTGCTCTGCTCACCTCGTATTCGTACTGGAATGAGCTCCTACACCCAACCATGAATTCTCTAAACATGAACACGTGCTTCCCAGAAGGAGTGAGAGAGAGGTGCTTTTGGACAGTTCGTAAATCACATGACAACATGGTAGGTACAATGGAGTGATTCCACACCCGCACTAAGAAATTCGATCCACCAGGAAAGAATGTTCGACCTTCCGAGAAACAGTAATCCCCCCTCCCCCGGTTTTTTCCACTGCAACAAGTCTATGACTGCAACAAACATAAAGGAAATTCCGGGTCTGTTTTTGAAACCAAACTCCCCCACAGAAAGTAACCCTCCAGTAGATAAAATGTTGAAGAAAAAGTTTATCATGTAAGAAAAAATCGTCGTTAAATAGAAACAAAATCGTCTTAAAATAGAATTTTTTTACGTCGGCGGGACCGGGAAATATCGTCTTTAAATAGAGATCGTCGTTAAGTAGAGCGTCGTTAAACAGAGAACCAACTATATATATATATATATACACACACATATAATATATATATAAATACTTCTCGGGAAAATCTTTTATGGGAGGGAGAGGGGGAAGTAATGAGAAAAATTGTTCTTGGAAGTCAGAAAATTTGACTACTATATCATCACAAGTGATGAGGTATGTTTATGCCCCTGAGGACAAGTATATGTATGAAAGAACTAAAAATACTTAAAAATTTTAGGAAATTCATGTTTTACACATACATCATAAAATACGAAACTCTTCTAATTTTAATTCAAAACAAAATTTGTCTGAAAAATCAACATATAATAAAAGAGGGTTTTAAAATTTTCATTGCATTTAAAAAAAGAAAAAATATTTTACACACACTAATAATATTTTAGAAGAATTTCATTACAATGAAATCAAACAAAAAGTAGATATTTTAAACTTTTGTTTATTAAAACAATTCTGAGGAGCTTCAACATACTTACCAGCATTCAGACTTCCTGTGCATGCAGCCCAACCCATTAGAGGAGGTATTGCTCCAACAACAGATCCTAGCCATGTATTAGTAATACTGCAACGCTTTAATGGTGTATAAACAGAAGTATACAAAATAAGGTTGGTGGCACCTAAGGCAGCTGTTAAAGCATTTGTACCAAAATAGAGGGTTGATAGACCAAGGGTTGCACTACTTGCAGCAAATGTAAATGCATGGAGAGGTCTAAACAAGAGAAAAATTTTGAAAATCCAGTTGAAACATTTTAGAGGCATATATATATCCAAGTGTTCATGAAAAACATAACATTTTGCACTTGAATGCACATTATATACAAAAAGAATTTAACAACATGAAAAGCTTAGCTTCATTTCACTCACACTGACCCATATGTCAAAAAAAGTGATTGAATTCTTAATATAGTTGTATATGGGTATGTTCACTTATGAATGAGATATGTACTAAGAAAATTAAATATTTTAATATAACTTATTTAATAGGTATCACACTTGAAAATCCTGTATCTAAATTGTGAATCATCATAATCTGTAAAAGAATATGAGGTGCATGAAAATGTCCATTATAAAATTAACAAAACAGAAATAACATTTTATAAAATGCTACCAATATTGTATAGTGGTTAGACTCCATTGCTGCAATTAATGTAGTGTCTAACAAATTTCCAACAGTCAATTTTTATTTGATAACTAGCTGAATACACATGCTTCACTACGGAGTACATTCAAATTAAATACAATGGTCAATGTATGCAATTAATGCCCAAAAAAAAAATTTATTTATCAAAAAAATCATAATGGATATTTTTATAGACAAAATAATGTAGAAGAAAATATTAAAATTAAATCTAACAGAACATACTAAAGAATATAGTACAGTTTCAGGAACATTTCTTTTACTGTATTTTAATTTTTTTGGATAATGTCCAATCGTCTGCTGCAATTTTATTTTGCCAATTTATTCCATTGTTATGCACATAATGCAAAATTAGTTTAAAGTATCACAAAAAGAAAAGAAGCCATGTGATCAGCATTTAATAAATTAAATTCTAAAAATTGATATTTAAAAATTCACCAAAAATCAAAAAATGGAAGTAAAGATTCAAAAAAGATTTTATTTTAAAGGAATTTTTATGATCTTTCTCGTGATATAAATTTTATAACCCTCAGATTATTATTTTAAATGCAAACTTAAAAGAATGTTACAAAAACAGCTAAAAAATTGAATTTAAAAAAATATAAGAAGAATTTTCAAAAATTTTTCTTAGTGCACCCCTACACTATAAGAAGAATCGCCATGCAAAATTTCAACCCTTTAGGTCCAGCGGTTTGGTCTTTGCATTATCTGTCACTCAGTCAGTCAATCAGTCATTCAGTTACGGAACTGTTTTTTATATATAGATTATTAAAAGCACAGTTTTAACCTGGGCTGTTTTAGTTTAATAATCTGGGATGCGAATATTTAATATAGGAATAGGAGAACACATTTTGGTTTTTTAGCTCTTCATCTGCAAAGCAGAAGAATCACACTATGTTACACTTCTTACAAGCTAATTTTTAACATGGTTAATAAAACTGGAAAGATTGCTGTAATACTTTTTCAATAATTGAGAATGTTATTCATAATCTCTTTAAAATGATCTTTGTATTATATCAGTTCCAAACTAATAGTTAGAAAGTTAAATTAGGAGTTCAAAGAGCAAGATTGAAAAAATAATCTTTCCAATGAGTAATGTAGAATAATTAAACTAATAAAAAAAAATGGAAACCACTTTTAAAACTAAAGGAGGGGAGAGGATCAAGAGTTTAAAAATATGTGTCCTTTTAAAAATAATGATACCATTTTTTTTATAAGGATGGTAAAATTAAAAAATATAGAAAAGTATCAAAAAAAATTATTTACTGTATGGATCATTTGTATTAAAGTAGCACTTGCAATAATAATAAATGATCAATCTGGTCAATATGCTCAATAAATTAAAAATCTTAAAGGCAAATAATAAATTTGGCAGACTTCCTACTACAGGAATTTGGTGACTTTTGCAGTTTCTGCTACAACATACTATTATGAGTAATAAAAGAAAGCTATTTTAATGAGTTAAAAATAATAAATTCTACGAACAAAAATTTAAAAATGGTACAGTATCCTAAGTGTCATAAATTATACTGGGGTGCATGTGTTTCTCTGTAGAATAGTTTGCTTCCCCACAAAAACTTCATTATAAACATTCGCATAATCAAAATACTCAAAACATTCATGCCTATCAAAAATTCTACATCTCAAGCTTCAAAATTTATTTTCCAAATATCAGCACTTATTCTAAACAGCCAGTGTTCAGTGCAAATTACCACTAAGTCACAAGGCGACACAGGATAACATAATTTCATGTTTCAAACAAAAAATAAATACAGTTATTTGCGCTTATAAGAATCACGTTTGTTATTACTGTTTTTGATTCTTATAAGCAGTTGATTCTTATAGCCGAAATTTAGGTGTTTGGACAGGCACACACACACACCTATATATACATATATTAGATAATTTACCATAAAATACTCTTTAATTTACGTTAATTATCTTTTATTAAAATTATTTTTTATAATTTTAAAAATACAACTTAATTTCTAGACTTATAAGTAGATACACATGATTATAGTAAGAGAAGAAAAAAATCCAATATTTGTTACCACATACCTGCTTAACAGTTTTAACATTTCAACTACAGGAAGGTAGCAAGAAAAAGTTTTCTGTGGTAGTTTGACGTAATTAAAGTTTCAGGAGGCTGTTTATACCTCTTTGATTACTAATAGTCTCAGACGAAGATTCACCTTCTAGCTTACGTTTCACGGTTTGTTAACGTGCTGAATCTACTAATGTCACATTTGCCTAAGTGATTGTGGACACTTCGCCGAAGATTTATGTGTTTCAGGGTCCAGGAAGCCACAACCAGGATGTGGGAGGTGGGAAAAAAAGAGTCCCTATTTTTGTTTGTCAATGCAGAAAAGTGAAATTGGACCCGGACGGATAAAGATGCCCCCGGGTCAAGCTAATAGGACAGTGTTGTGCTAAAGCGTTTAAAGGGAAACTATTATGTTATGTCTAACAAAGAAAGGGATGAATATACGACTATATTCCATCCCATCTTATCAATCTTTATTAAAAAAAAAAAAAAAAGAACTTCGTGCCTTTGAGGGTTTAAGTGGCTTTTTTTGGAAAAATAAAAGGAAAGCGAAGAGTGTAAACTGATTCTTAAAACCGGTGGATTGATTCTTTAAAGCGAAAATTTTAACTTGAAAATAATACATTTGTTTTTGTTTTCGTGATATTGATTTTTATAAACGGTTGATTCTTATAACCACTGATCACTATAAACGGTGGTTACTGTATATAAATTTCCTACAATGTACATGAAGTGATGCTCCAGAAATTGCATATTAAAAATAAGTGATTAGAAATTGTCCTAAATCTTAAATACCCAATGGTTAATTCAACAAACATAATATGAAATATTTAAGAATTTATGCATGCATGAATAAGTGTATATGGATGTTTGAAAAGGCAGGAATATAAGAGAGGTGGAATACATAAAATAAGTATTAAAATACCTTTTCATAAATAACCATGAATGATACAAAATAAAATGATACAAAATATAATGCAAATTAATTTTAAAAACTGAGCAAATATTTAGTATTTATTACATATATTGAATGCAAAAGTATTCTGAAAATTTACAATTAAGAACAAAAGACAAGATTCTCACAGCAAATCTAAAAGTGATTCATTACACTGAAGTTACAAAAAATGATTCATTATAACTGAAGCTTATCTTAATATAAGTATAACAAATATTTTTATGGCAATTCTAGTTATAGTAAATATGTATATTTGGTCCTAACAGACAAAAGATCGTAACTTAAAAACTTGCTTGAATAACTTTGAACAATTCAAAAACCAAATAACATAGCAACAGAAATTAAACATGTTCCACAAATACAAAACATGAAGGTTCACAGTTATTTAACTGGAGAAACTCCTCTTTCATCCCAGACTAGGAAATAATTAAAGCGAAAAACAGAAACTCAATATTTAGTTTCATTAAATTTAACTTTACTCAACAATAAGTAAATTTTAAGATAACTCTAAATGCAGAATAATTTATCACTTCATGAAATTACACAGCAAACATGCAAATATTAATAATTTGATTTTGTTTCATTTATACTGAGCTTTAAATAACACATGAGCAATTTTTTATTTTTATTGTTTAAACCATAAGTACTAACAAAAAAATCAAATATACAGACAAAATAATAAAATACAGGAAAATAATTATATTAATGTACATTTCATTTCACTTATTTTTTCAAAACAAAATATCTTTAGTGAAACTTACGTAAGAAACCCACGAGTAAGAACTCTATTTTTCGTTCGTGCCATTTGTGAATCATATGGAACTTCCAATATCTAGTGGGGGGTGGAGGGGAAATAAAGTTTTATTACTCAAAAATTTATAAGAATGTCAAAAAACACCTGTAAATTTAAAATCAGAATTTTTTTTGAAGAAAAGTGAAATAGAACTTTCTGTGCAAACTTCCAACATAAAGAAAATTGCCACATGTTAAGTGTAAAAAAAAACTCTGCCATTCATCCATACCTGAAATCAACTCTAATCTCTCAAAAAAGTTACCAAATAATTTTGAATGTAATTGACCATAAATGTAATTCACAACCTTATAATGTCCCAATATTCCTCTATTGAGCCATTTCTTTGAATGAGGTGGTTTGCAAAGCTACACTCCCCTTTACTCTCAGGGTGGAGACTAAGCATAGGAGTCCAAAGAGTCAAACTGGCCTTTAAAGAGTTCAGACATAAAAGAAAGCCAGCATACACACAGCTATCTGTGTATTTGAATTTAGAGGCAAACCTGAATAAGAGAGAGTAATCTCTCTTTCTCTTTTTTTCCCCCTAAGAGTTCCTGCATGTGAATTTATGTTTCTATTGCATAATGAAGACTGTGATAGTTTTTTTGACTATTCTCCCATTTACTAGCCTGAATATGTTAAGTCCATTTCACTAGAACATGAAAGTGTAGAAATTTTTAAAAGATTAAGTGTGAAATAAACTTTTAAATAACCTAATAAACTTTTAATTTAAGTTATAAACTTTAATTAAAAGTTTATTAGGTTTTAAAATAATAAACTTTTAATTTAAGATACCTAAAGATCAATACACATGATTACCAAAAAAGTGATCATTCTCTGCTGTCAACAGCTACCAATTTTCCCTGCCGATAGTTCATTGTGCAAAGGCTAACCATAGCACTTTCAAAAAACTATTCAATAGTTCAGAATCTGAGCTACCTTCATCCTTTTGTGCTAGATTCAAACACTGCATCTTGATTTTTACTGCAATATTCCTGCATAAAGAATTTTTGTTAGATTCAAGTGCATTTGGCAAATAACTATTTTTAACAACTCTATTAGACTTTTGTCAAAACTTTAATCATGGTGTAAAAAACCAATATCTTGTCTTAGAGACAAGAGACAGTATCAGGTATATTCCTCTATCAAAAAAATTTAGCAACTTGACATTCCAGCATGATACAGTCATTGCAAATGCCATAATTCAAACTTTTCTGCAAAAATAATTTCTTAAAATTATCTTACTTTAAACAATGGCACTAAAAAATGTTATCACAGACCATCAGGGAAAAAAAATTTAATACTTTAAAGTCTGCATCAAAACTTAAGAGTGATATATAAAACCACAAAAATTATGTTTGCCTTCTCAAGAAAGCAACCTTCTAACATGTCATAACACCCTTATTCTTCTGAACCATTACATATTCTCTAGGAGAATTTTTCATCAGTAAATTAAACACACATGTCAATGTTTTTATTTACAGAAATATCTGAACAATTCTTACTCTGAGATTAGAGACAAAGATTTTAGCAATACTAGTATAAATTAGTTTTGAGCAATTATACAAAAATAAAACAAAGGGAAAAAATGTGTTTATGAAGAGAGAAAATAATTATGAATTTAAATAAATATAACAAAATATAAGCCTAAAAAGACCATTACAAAATATAAACCTAAAAAGATAAGTCTTAATGATTACCTGGTTAATTGAATTTGCAGCAGCTGATGTTAGAGCAGTTCCTAATATCATACATAGTAGAGAAGTTGGTTCTATTACTCCAGGAGCCATACCATACCCTGCTAAAGTTGTCAATACTACCAAACCTACAAATAGAAAATTATAAAAAAAAAACTACTTATAATTTCTGCCATTCTTAAAAATTATAACGGTTACTTGTTATATTAATCATACTTCATAAAATCGCTTCAGATATAAACAATATCCACTAATAAATATTTTCACTTTCATTTGCTGCCTTTTTTTCATAAATTAAGCTTCCTTTTAAGATTAATAATAAATTAATCTATATTCATAGAAATGTGTCTGCATAATGTGGATTTCAGAATTTAAAGAAAACATTTAATATTTAAGAACATAAAGAAACTTAACATTTAAGACTTAAACATTTAAGAACATAAAGAAAACATTATTTGGCACTACAGAAGAGAAAAAAAAAAAAGAAATTTGCTCATCTCTCAAAACTCCATGCAATTATAAGCAATTTATAATAACTATTGAATTAATTATTTGCATAATTTTTAATTAACATTTAGAGTTACTCAACTACAACTCTCTTGTGTAGCTCTTACATATAAACAATAAACAGAAAGTTACAAAATAATGGCGTATGTTATGCCAATTTTAGTATTCCCTACCTCCAGACATTAAACACACTCTTAACTACACAAATTCGCAGATATACCTCATAAAGTTTGAGGAAATTCTGCTGAAAAAATTTTTCTATGATAACACTTAAGATTTTATTCTTCAACATTTCATATACATTGTAAACCTATTTGTTCTCAAGCTACAATAACTTTCAGCATATGAAATCAATTACCTCAGAAGTACTCTTGACACAAATAAATTTATTGCATAGAGAAAATATAAAAAATATTTAAAAAATTACCTGTTAACCTAAATTTTGATAAACTTTTATAATATTTTGGAAGTAACTGAATTTCTACAGTTTGCTTATGCCATTCTAAATCAGACGGTTTCACTGCATTTATCAGCTTAATAACCTTTGCAGCATCTGGAGTAATAGCTTGGTCTTGAGAATCTTGTACTGTGTTTGTAAAATCAGGTTTTGATGCTGGCTTGACATATGCATTAACAAGTTCCTTTTTTGAATCCTTGATAATTTCAACATCTTTAGAGGAATCAACAGAAGGATTACCACTACTAATAATTTTTATTTTGGTATTAGAAGGCTTTTTATTGGAAAAATCTTCATGAACCTTTTCAGGGACGGATGCAGCTTGTAAAGATGATGGTGCGGCTAAAATCTTTGATGGATGCTTAGAATTATTGCTATTCTATACAAACAAAAACAAAAAAATATTAGTTTTATGAAAAAAAATTAATTTCTCATTCTAAAGTATATGAGTATTAAATTATAATTTAACTGCTGTTTAAACACAAAGAGTCATTTACTTATATATCTGAAGAAATTACCCTGGATGACTCCTATTTACAGATATTTATGATCTTGCCCTTAAAATACAAATATAATTACAATTTTATTTAATATATCCTCTTTTATAACAATAATATGAAACTAGAATCATTTTTATGGCCACTACCGGACTCTCTCAAATTAAGTTTAAGTTGCATATTTAACATGCCTGTAATCTACATAAACATTTTATTCTTTGAATGGCTCTCACACATACAGGATCACTATTTCAGTTTGGTTTGGTTTAGAATGCTATGGTCATTTTTTGCTACCTAGGGGCTAATTATACCGGGACCTATAGCTTAATGCTGATTCTGAACAGCTACAAATCCATGCTAAGAATGGTACTTGAACACACGGACTCTGGTATCAAATGCCAGTACCCTAGTCATTTGGCCATCATCCAGCTCACTATTCAAGACTAATACAACAAAATTCCTCCTGTTGATGATTTTACTGTTATACACCTTTTGCAGTATACCTCATTGATGTCAAAATTGATTTAGTATTAATGTTACATGAATAAAAACAGTTGAAATTCTAATGCAGGCTATAGTGACTTTTTGAGTGTGTACTAAACCTGAGTCCCGTCAGATGGTGATACTCATGTTTACAAGTGCAATGAGCAGATGACTAAGTTATAGCCAGGCTAGTTGCCATATTTAACAGCGCATTTAATATGGCTGAATTTTATGACATCAAGACTTTTTTTTTTCCTCTGAAAAAAAATTCAAAAACTTAAATTTCCAACTAATTAATGTCTTTCAATTTTTGTAATAGTTTGTGTAGAAAATTGTATCGAGGGAGGCACTGCAACGCCCGTAGAGAGGGAGAAGTTTTCGCTTCTCGGTTCGCTCCTCGCCCTCGTAAAAAAGGGTCATGTATCCCACCGTTGGAATCCCTATCTGGGGAAACATTTTCTATTTATGTTTTAGAATTGTTACTGTTACAATAAACAAAAAAGCCCAATCTTCGTAGTCGTCCATTTGTAATAGTTCGTCATAAATTCGATAGTTTGTATGGGGATTTCATACAAAAATAATTTATAGAATATCTGTTTTAACGATAAGTTTAGAATAAAAAATTGGAAAATTTAAAAGCATGAAAAAATTATTTCAATTTACTTTAGAAAAAGCAAAACTACTTAAAAAATTGGTAAAATTCAATGTAATTTTACTTTCTAGTGCCTACAAGTACATAAGCCAGAATACATTTTTATTTTTAAATCCCTTAAGATTTTGTTAAATCAAGCCCTATTCTATAAATTCTTTATGTGTATTCACATATTATCCCATTCGGTAAAATACTGGAATGACCATCTTGAGTTCTTGTCTATGATTTACATTACATAATATAATAAAATATGGAGTCAAAGTTTAGAATGTGTCAAATACTTTCCATAACAGTAGTTCAACTGTAATATGTAGGACAAGATAAGAATTTTAACTTCAGAATTTAGGTTGATAAAGGGGAAAGATTGACTAGTATAATATTTTAGGCTGATCTTTCATAACAAAATGCATAGAGTCCATTTAATGGTGGTTCCAAAAGCAAAGAAGCAAAGTGTATTGCAATTAGAACCATCCCTGGACAGAGTCTATACATTTAATAATCTTCTTGCACTCTAAATTTTGTACCACAGTTCATGATAGACCATGATTCTTCCCACAGTCTTGCCAGGTGATGGCTGAATGGCTATAGCACTAGCCTTTGGTACCAGAGTCTGTGGGTCCGAATCCCACTATTCGCATGGATGTTTGCAGCCATTTGGAATCGGATTCAAGCAGAAGGTCCCAGTCTAATTAGCCCTTATGTAGCAAAAAATTACCATTGTCTTTGCAACCAACTAACCAACCAAAAGTGGGCTAGTTAACTACACTTTCACAGACACCAGAAAAATTGTGAGAAATTACATACTTGGAATCCCTTTACTTCCAGCATACTCATTAGTTATGCCTTACTGAGGAGCCCATAACATGGGCAAAATCTAGGTCTTAAACTATCTATGTACTGGAGATGTATATATTTTACCATTAATTTCATTGGTGACTTTGCATTATATTCTATTACATAATAGCATTGATTTTTCAGAATTTAAGCACTGTATTCTAAACTGATTCAATCAGACTTAAATGTGTGAATGGGAGAAACTTGAAAATAGTCTTAAATTATATAATAATCTGACTCAATATATATGTAAATAACTACTTTATTCCTATTATTGATCATTTTCATTTAAAAATCATGCTTTATAAATTCATACAACAAATAAAAAGCATGTTCATTCCCATAGTTTTGTTAAATAAACAATAATACAACAAGAACCATGATAATATATATTTTATCACAAAATTAACTATTAACATAACTTTTGATACTATAATGTTTCAAACAATTTCAATGTAATTTTAATGGGCATAAATTTAGAGTAAAAATATCTATTAGTTTGAAAAAATTTACTTACATGTCTATAAGCAGAGATAACATGTTTCAGATATTTAGTAGAACCATGCTGCTTGAGAATAAATGGAAAAGTTCTTATGATCATTTTATTTCCGGTCTTCGCACAATGAATAATTTCTGTGTTCCCATCTAGAAATAGATTTTAAAAATGTATGTAACAATGATAAAACATATAACTTTCAGGTTCGCCTCTAAAAGAACCTTTATATTTTCTAAAGATGCAATACATATTCTGTTTAAAACAATAAATATCAAGTCACAGTTATAAATTTTTAAAAATAAAAACAATGATTAATGAAAACCGTATTTTTGGGGCCATAAGATATATGATTTATACAATTATTTATATACAATATAACATATGATTAAAAAAATCGACTTTTAATTTGGGTATGTCTTATGGTCAGAAGTTAACATTAAAATTAAATGAATATTATATTATGAATTTATATTTTACATATACTATTTATTATATAAAAAATAAATCTTTATTAAGTAAGAAATTGAAAATATCTTGTTGTTGTTATTAATCCTATCTGAACTAACCGATAGACTAGACCATATCTATGAGATCAAAAACATATAAAAAATCCAAGACAAGTAGGGGACTCTGCATCAAATCCTCCTTTTCAAGCCCTAAGCAAAAAAGAAGATGGTCACCCCCCCCCCAACTTAACTTGAAATATTTTAAAATGCTAATAGAAGTTCAGTTAAAATCAGAAAATTGCAGAAAACTTTTAAGATTGGTTTTTTTCCACCTTTTCAAACTGTGAAACTGAAGATTTCGATTATGTCTTTAGCCTTAACATAGTTTTTAACAATGATACAATCCATAACAAAAATTCAATGCTATATTTTTTTTCACCTTTTATTTACATTATATTTTTCTTATTGTATAACTTTTGAATACTACTTAAACATCAATTCTATTGTAATTCAATTTCAAAAAATCATAATATTTCTTATTTTAAGGACCGTCTGGTAGTCAATGTGCTGAGAAGGGCCCTAACTGAATTCAAGTCGTGTCCCCCTAAAAGTTGGAAGCACGCTACACCTACATGTGTAACTTTTTCACATGCAATTATAATATGATAATTTATATAGCGAGGTTGGTGGTTTGTAGTACAATGAAAGAACTGGTTCATTTGTAGCTATTGTTTATTTGTCAAATAACAATGGTGCGTGAGGATAATACAAAACCAATTGAAGAGGGTTAAGTGAGAATGCAAAATCATATAGTTCCACTTTGAATCTAAATAAGTTTTTAATAAGTTGTATTTGTATGAAAATTTACATACATACTTTTGGTTATGCTCTAAATTTATAGTTTTTTTTTTAATCTATTCACAAGTTTTTTGGCCATAAATATTTAAAGTTTTTGTGTTTTGCATTCTTACTTGCCCTGACACTTGGGAGCAAGTAAGAATGTGGGTCCTCATAAATCATAGTTGCTTATAACAAAATAACTAGGGCAAGGGAAAGAATAGATATTTCATGCTGAACAAAAGACTATTTTTTTTTTAACATTCTTTCATTGTGGAGGTATTTGTTATTCAAGTTAGCAGTGTTAGCAATGTCTGAATATTAACAAAATAAGTACATTTGTATTATTTATTTTAGAGTAACAAATGTATATTAAAAGTTCAAAAAAAGTTTTTTTTTCCCATTGCCTAGGCCCTACTGAATATTGTAGGACCAAAAAGACACAGAAAAAATTAGTTCACTGTGCCTTCCAGGCCTCGGCTCTTCCAGGAACACTAATAAGTCATCATCTGGTACAAAAGGAAACTCAGAAGTAGTGACAACAGAATTAGAAATTTAATATATTCACACACAGCTTGTTATGTCCACTCCACTCACATTCACTAACAGTTTGTCTAAACAAGTAAGTTTATTATAATTTACTTCTTCAAACCTACTACAAAAAACTAGTTTCAGTTGCATAATTTACTATTTTTGAATATTAAGGAATTAAAAACAATCATCAGCTGTTAATGAAATATGGCAAAAGGTGGTTGGTTATGAAGTTTCTCCAGCTAGAAAACATTGAGAAGAAAAAAAACTCTATGGCTGTTATAACATAAAGGTAGATTTTTTCACTATATGCTGTTTTCACTTGCCCCAACCCTCATGTTCCCAATACAAAATCTTTTATGGGGCAAGTGAAAACCCTGCAGTACTGAAGTAATATTGCAAAAAAAAAAATGGGTTTTGTATATTTTATCTGTATTCTTTGTTTCTTAATGAATAAGTGGGTATTTTCAAAATAACTCTATGCATTGTAGTTAATTATGATTTTTTTTTTTTTTTTGGCTAGTACTCAAACTTTGGGTACCTTAGTTTTTAAATGCAAGGGTTTGGTAGATATAAAAATTTTCCAACTTACAATTTTTTTCAGTAAATAAAAACTAAACATAACAGTAGAGCAAGAATTTTCCTATGAAGTACACTTGAAATTTTATTTAAAAGTTAAATTTTTTAGGGTTTTAAGCCTGCATTCTCACTTATCCCACTTCACCCTATATGGTTTTTCCATGCAAAAAGAATAATATACACCTACACAGATGTTGGCAATAAAGAAACTTATTAATGAAATCACAGAATAATAATAAAAGCAAATGATTTTTAAATTCAACAGTTCAGTGTGACTGATAACAGTAAAATAAAAAAAGCTAGTACATGCCATCTAAGGGAAGAAAAATTGTTTATAATGTTTATACTATGATTTTTTTTAAACAAACAATAAGATGTGTAATTCTAAATTAACAATTTGCACAAAGCGGAGATCTTAATCTTTAAAATGGTCTTATTGATTTTGGTTAAGTATGAAGGTAGAAAAAGGGATAAAACAAAAAACCACCTTTTAGAAATAATGTAAATAGAAAATAATAATATAAATGATTTAAAATATTCAAATTAAACATATTTCAAAATTGCTTATACTGGTTTGCAATCTTTTAAGTTTTCCTGCATTCAATTAGATAAATTCACAATAATATTCAATGTTATAGCAAATAATTAGTAACCAGTAGTTATCCAATTAGTAATCCAATAACAATAAATCAGTATTTCTTTTATGTTGTTTGTTGGGGGGGGGGTGATAAAATATTAAAAAAGCATTTACATTTTAAATAAAAATAATAGAAAAAATCAAATTACTTTAGCATTAAACCCAGAACACAATTTGTTTATAAAACTATGTATATGAACTGACCTTCTTCTTTTACATACATTTCTTGGGTTCTGTTAAAATCTATTTCATATATAAATATGAAAATAGTTAAGGTATATTACTCACAATCAGATACTTTTCAAACACTGTTTAAAAACTATTACTTGGTTGACTATATGTAGAACTTAGAGAATACTTTTCAGCAGCATTTTTCATTCCTTCTCAGAAATTAATTATGATTACAATAATTTTTTTTCTACTAAAAACAATTTCACAGTGCAACTACCCCAACTAACAAAGATTGAATATAAAAAAAACACAACATGTTAGGATAACATAGCTTTTTCAACTATTTGCTACTCTTACCTTTATATGCAGGAAGTTTATATACATGTATTTACTGCACTAGACATACATACATTAGAATCAAAATCCAAAAACATGGTCTTAGCAACAATGACTACAACAAGTATTAGTCAGATACAATGCCAAGCACCATAACAAACGTAAAAAACATGTAGAGTTTGTAAACACAGTAAAAGTAATTCATTCATACACGTGTAAAATCTTTGGTATTTTAACCATTAATGTTAAGAAGATAGTATGCCTGCAATGTAATTACGAAAAGTAACCTGGACCACATTAAGTAACTCTCCTGAACAAATATTCACACGTAACTATTTTACTAATTGTAAACTCCAACAGTACCTTATAAGTATGGATGTTAATACTTTATTTATGCTAGTTTAGTTTAACCCCTCCCATCAAGAATGTATTTAATGGATTTGGTATTATTAATATCAATCATTGAATTTTGATCAGCACCGTTACCTTCACAAAATATTAAAACTGGGTAAACATGGGAGTTATTTGCAATCCAGTATGGCATAAATACGTATTTTTAATTACAGATAAATTTTTCATAATTTGAAAACCATGGTTTGAAGAACATTTGATTACTGTAATCTAAAATTTCTTTTTCTTTTTTTATTATTATTATTATTATATCCTTACCGCAAGGGCAACTGTTACATAAACAAGCACATTTAGTTACATAATAAATAACGTTACCCGAGACATGAAGAAGATCACAGTTAATGATTACAAATAAAACCGCAAATATTAAAATAATCATGGAGGTGGAACAATTTAACCTAAAGAAAATTTCGTTTGTCAACATCCGAATGAGCCACAAAGTTAAAGAAAAGAATTTCAATACAAAATATTCACTCACCCTCCGCCAAAAAAAAAAATGAAAGGATAAACTTAAACTGGAAGCCGTAAGTTTTGTAACTGCATAAACCAACGTTCTTCAACCTTTTAACTCCAGCGGACAAGCGAAAATAGGAGTAATACAGGGTCACCGAAAAAGGCTGTCCGTGATTTCAAAGTGAAATAAAGAACCATTTAATAGAACTCATTGTGTTTATTTTTTTCACGAAAAGATACAGAAACGAATCAAGTTTTCGTCGCTCGGCACACATCTAGACGATAACCGATCTCCATCCAAGTACGCAGCAGTCATAGTCGCTATTGCAGCAGTGATTCTGTTCAATAAATGGAGTAGGTCCCAGATGCGTATTTCAAAAAACGGTAACTTTTTGACAGTATTTGGCAACTTGGCGAAATTTCGGCTCCAAGGATTGATATTGGTGACAAACATGCTACATTGTTTTTATCGCCAAATTTTATGCTCAAGCCGATATTACCCGCCATTTTTTTAATTTTCAAGCATGATCTGTCCATCAAGAAAAGAAAGTTCCTTTGCCTTAAAATGGATGAGCAGCAGATAAATCTCGATGACGTGTAAGGTATAATTAAAGATAAATGGGAATACACCATTGATTCAACTAAAAGCACTGTTGATACAGTAGTTTTGCGTTTGCCATTTTCAATAAAAGAGGATGCTGAGAATTTTCGCCCTGAATTATCGAAAGCGTTTGAGAAGAGGTAAAGACTTCACTTTGTAATTTAAAAACAAAATGCGTAAATTCTTTTACTCAAAATTCATTAATAGTTTGAGTTACTCTCTCCATATTTTTTTCAAATGATTTTTAAATTTGTGATATGTGCTTATGTGACTAAAAATAATTACTATAGATATTTACTGAACTCTGGCCGAATACACAGAATCAATAATAATCGATGGCATTCTAGAAGGTTTGATGGTTTGTTTTGTTCTTTTATTCACATTCAGATCTGACTTTGCCAATGAAATTTTTGGTTAATCTATTATATATTTTGTTTGGCTTCTGCATAAAAAGGACATTGCTTACTGAATTAATGTTATGAGAATGACTTAAAGTGAGTGTGACAAATTTAAAGATATTGTAATTGAAACAAAAAAATTATGAGAATAGTATTCATAAGTTTTTTACTTTAATTCTTTTATCTATATTATAGATTTTTTGGTTTATTTGAATTATAGATTTGATATGATGAACAGCATTATCATTTTATATCTTCTTTTTATAGTTGTTTCTTTTATTCAGATTTTAAGATCTAATCTTTTAAAGTTCATATGTTATCCAAATTCATTAGACATATATGTGTATGGTTCAGACCTGTAATACGAGAATTAGCTCTCATCATGTAAGGATGCTAGTTGTCTCCCCCTTTTTTTTCCTTTCATCCTACAAACAGTTCTAGCATCAGACATGTTTGCTTGACATGTATGCTTGATATTATAACATAACAAGAGTTATGTTATAATATCAAGCATAGTTTATTATAAATAGAATTTATTGAAAATGGGACCTTCACCTTCCTAATCTTTTTTAGAAGACAAATTGATTATAAAACATAAGAAATAATACTTCCTGTTTCGTTTAAAAAACTTGCCAAAATTTTAAAATCATTTTAAGATTTGCTAATCTCAACTGAAATTATAGGCGCTGTAACGTAATCAAAAATACGACAAGCATTTCGCTTCAATTACTTTACTACGCTACCTTCAACACTACAACTACAAAAAGCAAGTATGTACAGCTAGTTAGAATTTACAGTTAGATATGTCAGGACGGCTTCGGGTTCACCGACAACGCAGCCTATAAGGCCGGACCAACAGAGCTGCGTCTCTTTCTGGCACTCAAAAACAGATCTCTTCCTCGTGGAGTATTGGGGGTCTTCTTTTATACGGTCGGCGAATTCAAAAGCTTTCTCCGACGTTTTAAGTGCTCGTAAGTGTCCAAAGTTTATGGGATTCCCCATGTCGCTATAGTGTCAAAATTCTGGAGAGCCCTCGAACCACTCTGGGATTTATGTCTTTTATAACGTCAGAACCGCATATTACACGAAATTTATGGCCTCTTATCCTAGAGTTTATGAGACCGCTCACTTTAACATTTCGCCGATAGATGACATGTTCATGTTTAGGGGTAGGAACAAGCATCACATATTTATATAATTACAATTTTTCGTGTAGCAATAGAGACAACGTCACAACTCCTCCCCTCTTTAAAAGAATTTTCCCTCGGAAAAATTCCATCCTAGAGTCATTCCATTTAAATTCAGAGTTATTGCATATAAGTACAAAGCCATAATTTTGTCTCAAAATGTTACCAATTTTAATGTTATGACCTTCTGAAAAGTGCTAGTGAGAAATCCAATTCACAGACGATAATAAACACACATTTTCATAATTTCTCATATTCCTCAACTAACACTTAATAACTCCGTTTCATGTCTAATACAATTATAACTGAGTATTAACAAGAAAATATAGCATATAACATTCTTTAAATCTACTCTTTTATCTAAACATTAAGCATACAACATAAAAAACTTCTTATACAGAAAATATCAAAATTCTCATACATATTATGCTTTCTAAACACTTGAATACAAACATTCACGCTGTTATATCTCGACATAACAAGTATTTAGTTATCTACTACAAGAACAAAATAAACGCAAAAGTTACTTTCCTTACTATGAAAAAATTACACAATTGCATGATTCACTAAACAAAATAACATAAGAAAACATAAGGTACTATTGCCTTCTTATCTCTTCAAGGCTTACATCATTCGTGAGTATGCCTTCCACAAGGGGGGAATTCGTGTTCGAATTCTCTTTTCCTGTCACTAGAGGGGGTTTTCGGTGGTTTACCCAATTATTTCGGGTCGGACCCTACCCGGCTAAGACTGTCTGCATTCTTGTGATTTCTGCCCGATTTATGTTTTACTTCAAATTCATACGGTTGTAATGCAAGTGCCCAGCGCATTAATAGCGGGTTTAAACTGGCGTTTGTACGTAACCAACGTAAAGGATTGTGGTCGGTTATGATTGTAAATTTTCGACCATCCAAATAATAATGTAATTTTTTTATTGCAAACACTATACTGGCGCATTCTCGCTCAGTGGTACTGTAACGTCTTTCAACATCTGAAAACTTTTTGCTCAGGTATAGTAGAATAGGGTGTCATTCTCCGTTTTCTGACTCTTGGCTCAAAACTTCTCCTATTCCTGAATTCGAAGCATCGGTTTGCACGATAAATTCACGATTGAAATTTGGGGCATGTAACACGGGATTATCCGTAAGACACTTTTTTAATGCGCGGAACGCTTTTTCGCATGCATCAGTCCAAAAAACTTCACCTTTTCTTGTTCTGCCCTTCAATGCATCTGTCAACGGAGCTGCGAGTACAGAATAATTGTTTATATACCTGCTGTAATATCCGGCTAATCCTAAAAACGCACGGATTTGCGTCTTGGTTCGCGGCGTCGGGAAACTTTTTACACATTCAATTTTTGCTTCCGCTGGAGTACGCGCTCCATTCCCAACAATATGACCGAAATACTTTACGTGGCTTTGCGCGAACTTACACTTAGCGGGTTTGATTTTTCAAATTCGCCCTATTTATTCGCTCTAGAACTAAACTTATATGCTTCAAATGGGCTTCCCAAGTGTCGGAAAATATAGCAACGTCATCTAAATAGGGGACGGCAAAATCTTCCATTTCTTTTAATACATCCGACATAAGTTTACTAAAGAAAAATGGTGCATTCTTTAAACCGAAACTCATTTTTAGACATCTGAAAGTTCGGAATGTTGTACAGAATGCAGCATATCGTTGCGCCTTTTCGCTTAAAGGAATCTGCCACTATCCCTTAGCCAAATCCAATACTGTAATGTATTTTGCCGATGATACTTTTTCCACTCGCTCTTCGATGTTTGGAAGGGGGAAATACTCTGTCCTAATGATTTCATTCAGCCTTCGGTAATCTACGCATGGTCGAGGGTCTTTACCTGGGGCCTCTACTAAAATTAACGGCGAGGTGTAATCCGACTCACCTACTATTACATCCGTGGTTGAGTGGTAGAAGGTGCATCAAGAAAAACATCTATCTTTTAAAACTTACATTAATTTATTTGTACATATATACATTTTTATTCAAAGAATTATTAAAGATGAGAGCTTACATACGCTCATACTTTCCTTATTGCCTGCCACGAGAGTGTACAAAACATAGTAAATATTAAACTTACATTGACGTGCAGTGCCATCTAGGGGAGAAAAATTAACACATTTCCAAACACTCCCCACCTGATAATTTGCTAAAATTATCACAAAGAAAAACATAAAATTATATGACATTCATATTCATTACAATGAAAACAAATATGAGAATTCAAACTAAGAGTTGAAATTAAAAGTAACTTAGCAATTATAATAGATAATCTAGTATTAAAAAAGAAAGAGAAAGAAATTAAAATAGTAAAAAGTTTTTTTTTTTCAGTTCGGCAGTTCCAGAGGATACAAAAGTTGAATAGGTCTTCTAAGTTCAGTGTTTTTAGTTTTTACTTTGCATGACCTAACGAGTCCATCACGACCCTGAAAGACCTCGGTAACGCGACCTAGGTCCCATAAAAACTTTGATTTGTTTGTACCCCCAATGAGTACAACCTCGTCTTCCTTGAAATTTTCTTTAGAGGTTGAAGTGTTGAACACATGGAAATTCTTTAAATTTAGCAAATATTGTGTTTTCCACTTTGTCCAAAGCTGCTGTAGGAGTTTTGTTTGGTATATCTTGCGTTTAACCAAAGAAACTCTGGACGAATTAGTATTGAAAAGTTCAGCAAAATTGAAAGGATATTTTATGTTGTGTCCCACCAACAAAAAATGAGCTGGTGTCAGAGGTTCAGGCTCATTGGCGTCGTTATAGATGTAGGTTAGGGGTCTCTGATTGAGAACATTTTCGATCTCAGCCAAAATTGTTGTTAGCTCTTCAAAGGTTAATTGAGATCGTCCGAGAATTTTTCTCAAAGGCTCTTTAATTGTTCTCATCAATCTTTCGTAAAAACCTCCCCACCATGGGGCGAGTTCTACGATAAATTTCCATGCAATTCTTTCCGAAGAAATGAAGTCTTGAAGACTTTTATCTTTAACAATTTTATCAAAATAATCGAAATCTTTATTAGCGCACTTAAAAGTTTTGGCATTATCGGAATAAATTATGCGACAGTTTCCTCGCCTTGACAAAAAACGTCTTAGAGCTAATATGAACTTACTTGTTGACAAGTCAGAGACAAGCTCAAGATGTACTGCTCGTGTTACAGCACACGTGAAGAGAGCAATGTAACTTTTCACGACGTCTTTTCCTTCCTTCACATAAACAGGACCAGTAAAGTCAATTCCAGTAGTATAAAAGGCGGGAGTTTCATTTAATCTATCTTTTGGAATCTGTCCAGTAAGTTGACTTGCAGGTTTCGCAGAATATCTTCTACAGATTAGACAGTTATGGATGACCTTTTTTACTAACTGCCTTCCTTTAATTATCCAGAAATTTTGACGCATTTTTGATAGTGTCGCAGCAACCCCAGCATGGAGCATTATTGTGAACATGTAACACTATTAATTCAGTCAATCGGGAATCTTTTGGTAGTAGAATAGGGTGTTTTTCACCTAAAGTAAATTCTGCCTCGTTCATTCTTCCCTTTATTCTAATCAAATTATTTTCATCCAAGAATGGGGCCAAGGAAAAAATGTTAGAGTCTGAGGAAATAGATTTTGTAGATTTCAGAGATTTAATTTCCTTTGAAAAATGTTCACTTTGGATTTTCCGGATAAAATACTGTTCGGCTTCTTCGAGATCTCGAGCAGAAAGAGGACCGCTTTCAGATGTTACCTTTCGAGCTCTAGCTGCAAATCGTTTTATCCATGCAAAAATTCTCAGACATTTTAAAAAACTACTGTATTTTGTCAAATCTAGAATTGGTTCAGTCAAGGCTACAGTATTCACTGCTACAGTTCGAAGCTCCTTCGAAATTAGCTTTTCATTACAATTGTCATCAGATCGGTTGGAGAAGCTTTCACCAGGCCACAGGTGTACCGGTTGAGACAACCAAGGAGGGCCTGTCCACCACAAAGAACTCGAAAGGATCATTTTTGCAGATTCTCCTCTAGTAGTAAAGTCAGCAGGATTTTCCGATCCACAGCAAAAATTCCAACACTCAGGTAAAGAGAGTGCTTGTACCTGAGCCACCCGATTTGCCACAAAAGGTTTCCAAACTTTAGACGAACCTTTCACCCAGTGGAGCACTATTTTGGAGTCACTGCAAAAAAATATTTTTTGAGTGAAGGCTGGAAAAATGTTCTGAATATATTTACCTAGACGAGCACCGACGAGTGCTGCCATCAACTCTAATCTTGCTAAAGTTAAAGTTTTTAGAGGAGCAACTTTACTTTTCGAAATCACAAAACTAATTTTAATTTTTCCTTCAGTTGTAAAGTATCGGAGGTATACCACATCCCCATAAGCCTTAGGGCTAGCGTCCACAAAAATATGTAGAGAAACTTCACTAACGTCTTCTGTTGAAAAAAATTTACGTTGAATATTGAAATTTTCCAGTTCAACAAGTTCAGAACACCATGTTCCCCACTTCTTTTCTAAGTCGTTTGGCAAGTTTTCGTCCCAATTTAGACCTCTTTGCCACATTTCTTGCATGAGAATTTTAACTCTTATTACAAAAGGACTAATTAGTCCGCAAGGATCAAATATTTTAGAAATCATGCTTAGCACATGTCGCTTGGTGATTCCAAATTCCAGGGGATCCCTAACATCCTTTAAATCTAACTTAATTTCATCCTTAGTATGATCCCACTTTAATCCCAAGAACCCTTCTCCAAGTCCAAAATCCATATTTTCCTCATACCCGTTTTCACGCCAAAGTTTATTTAGTTCCTCACAGTTAGTTTTTAATTTTCTCAATTTGAATCCAGCGACGCGTAATATTTCTATTGCCAAAGATGTTAACATGTAGGCATCCTGAGCATTTTTAGCTCCATCGTACAAATCATCGACATACAGAGAATTTAACATTTCATAACAATCAGGATAATCATCTTTAAATTTCCTAATGTGAAATTTCGAAACACAAGCTAGCGCGAGCGGAGACGTCGTTAATCCGAATGGTAAACGATTAAGTTGAAGTGTTTGTACCGAATAATTCGGGTCGTCCGAAAACCACAAAAATTTAGATACTTTCTATCCTCTTCCGCAATTTCTATCATAAGGAAAGCTTTTTCTAGATCTCCGCAAAACGCAACTTGATTTTCCCGAAATTTAAGTATTACATCTAATAAATTTGGATAAAGGTTAACTCCAGATTCAAGTGAATCATTCAAAGAATTTTTATTGTCATTTGCTTTAGAGCTGCAATCATAAACCATACGAACGCGAGTAGTCTGTTTATCCTGTCTTACAACTTCCCTGTGCGGCATGTAGTAACCTGAGTTTAAATCCTCATCAATACATTTTTCCACAATATTACATTCCAATTGATCCGATACAATTTCTTTATATTGGTCAGAAATTTCAAGATTTTTATCCAATTTAATTTTTAATGAATTAAAGCGTCTGCTCGCCACCTCATAATTAGAGTCCAATTCGGGAGGTGGTCCCACATTATCTTTCCACATTAATTTACAAACATAGCGCTCTCCGTTAAATTTTAAAGAATCTTTAAAATTTTTGATTAATTGATTTTCTTTTTCCGATAAATTTTTAGTCTCATTCGGAAATTCTTCAATTTCCCAGAACATTCGCAAATCATTTGAAATCGCATTATTCACAATAATCATGTTCTCAGAACAACTACTTTCGTTTTTGTCCGCTCCAGTAATTAACCAACCGAAAGCACTATTCAAAGCTGATAAATGTTTATTAATAGGAATCTTTTCCTGATAAATTAGTTCCCAGCAAACATCTGCCCCTAAAAGAATATCTATATTATTTGAGCTAGCGGAATCATCAGCTAATCGCAAATTCCTTTTCAGCATTAAGTTTTTTTATTTTTTCGTCTGGGTATTTAACGGTAGCACCTGTAATAGTTCTAGACACAAATAATTCCTGATTTTTTCGAAAAGGAGAATTTGTACTTTCGAGTGTTAATTCAACAACTCGATAAACTTTATCTGTTGGGCTTTTCATTCCGAAAGAATAGACTGACAAAACTTCATTCCGAATACTTTTAAATTCAATTTATTCGCTAACTTTTCACTTATAAAAGAACGTGAACTTCCACTATCAAACATTAATCTTGATAAGCAAGATTTATTTTCCGATTTAGCTACGACAGTGCAAGTTTGCAAATAAACATTTTTAGAACAGTTCGTATTCAGATTACATTGAGAAACAGAACTTGTAACTTCAGAAGTAGAGCTTGTCCTTTCATTTTCGGTTTCATTAGAATTTAAGCTACGCGAATTATTACAATTTTCCTTACTACGCTCTACCGAACCATTAGAAGGTTTACCATTTTTCCTACAGACTGATTTATGGTGAAATTTTGAAAAACATATTTCACATGAAATACCTAATCGACAGCTTCCGCTGGTATGTTTGGGCTTGAAACACGCCCAGCATCGTCCTTCAGACTTAAGTTTACTAATTTTTTGTTCTACATCAAATTTCCTACAATTTATAGATTCGTGGTTTAATTCGCAAAATATGCATGTATTTTTTACTGGTGCAAGTAATGTTGCAGCGGTTGAAAAATGTTTAGGTTTCGAATAATTTTTATGATACGTTTGTCCCGTTTGATAACTTTGAAAAGAGGTGCGTTTAGTTTCGCAAACCTTGGAAGAATTCATTACAGTTTCACAAATTTCCCTTGATTCGACTTCATTTCTCAAAAAAGTCATAATATCCGAAGTTTCACAGTTCTTTTCCTTATTTCGTTTTCGGTGAAATTCCAAAACTAAATCTTGGGGTAACAATTTTAAGAGTAGGGGATTTAATAAATGACCATACGATCCTTCGGTTACATTTAGTGCGCGTAAATTTCTTATGTTTACCTCTATCTCATCATACAATTTGCGCAATCCTTTTACATAAGAGGAATTTCTTACCGGTTCTAAGTTAAGTAATTTGGAGATATACAAATTAATATTATAATCAGTGCGACCATAACGCTGCTTTAAAAGTTCAAGGCAAGAGTCGTAGTTCTTTTCATTTAATTCGAATCCAGCAACCACATTATAGGCGGGGGGAGAAAGCAAGGACTTTAAATACTGAAATTTTTCAATTTTAGTTAAGGAATCGTTCGACCTTATTGCGCTATCAAAGCAGTTAAGGAATTCCATGAAATTAGAATCACCAGAAAAACGCGGAATTTCTAATTTAGGCAATTTTAATGCCGTAAAATTATGTTCAGTAACATTTGAGGTGTTGTTACTTCCATGGGAACTTTGATCGTCCCTTTTATTCATTTCTTTAATTTTATTTTTGAGTTTAATTTTAGCCGTGATAATTTTTTCATCATACTCTTCCGATTGAGCAATTTCGGTTTTGAATTTAACTGGATCCGATATGAGATCTTCAATTTCTAAATTATACTCCTTAAGTATTTTTTCTTTCGTTTCTAACAACTCAATTAATTCTGTTAGATTTTCATCAGTTTCATCTTCATAATTCAAAGTTTGAATCTTTTTTATCAATTTCGTTATATTAGCTCTTACTGTGCTTCTTTTTACTATGATTTTTGCAATCTTATCCATTTTTAAATATTATAAAAGACCTTACCTTTAATTAAGGTATCCGTAATAGTAAGAACAGCTAATCCGAAGAAAAATTCTTATTTCCACTCAGCATCCAAACGCTGAAAGAATCCGTTGAGCCATTTTTTTTAAGCACAGCAGGTGTCCATTCCAATCAAAATAAATTCAGTTCCAGTACACAGCCGATGTGCACCATTTTACATCCGTGGTTGAGTGGTAGAAGGTGCATCAAGAAAAACATCTATCTTTTAAAACTTACATTAATTTATTTGTACATATATACATTTTTATTCAAAGAATTATTAAAGATGAGAGCTTACATACGCTCATACTTTCCTTATTGCCTGCCACGAGAGTGTACAAAACATAGTAAATATTAAACTTACATTGACATGCAGTGCCATCTAGGGGAGAAAAATTAACACATTTCCAAACACCTACTTTGAAAAGCCCTAACCGTAACATATTTTGGATCTCTGATTTTAATATTTCCGTTTGTCTCTGTGAAGTGCGATAGGGTTTTGATCTTATCAGTTTATCGCTGATTAAAGTAATGTCGTGTTCTACTAAACTTGTGGTACCAGGATCATTTGAAAAACACGAAGCAAACCTATCCAATACTTCTTTTAATTGGTCAATTTGACCAGCTGTCAAATTTTTCTCTAGCTCACTAAGTCTAACTAATTCTCGAAAATCAAAATTCGTAGGATTGTTTTCTAAATACGGGCTATCTAAATCATGATCTTCCTTCACTTCAAGATCGCCTTCATAACTCAACAAATTTACATGTTCGGATCTAGTGTAATAGGGTTTTAGCATGTTAATATGGTAAATTTGAGTTCTATCTTTCTTACCAGGAATTTCTACTACATAATTGGTTTCCGATATTTTATTCCTAATCTTCCCAGGACCTACCCAATTCAATGAAAGCTTAGTAGGTCGAGTTGTCGCCAAAACTAAGACTAAATCTCCTTCCCTGAATTCCCGTTTCACTGCATTCTTATCGTACCAGACTTTTCTTTTCCCTTGCATTTCCTCTACTCGCGTTATCGCTAATTCCCGACATCTTTTCAACCTATTTATTAAATTAAAAACGTACTCTGTTACTAAGTCACCTTCAGGGGGTGGATCTAACCAACGTTCCATTAGCAAGGTTTCAGGGGTTCATAAGTTCTTACCATATACTAATTCAGATGGTGTATAGCCTGTACTTTCATGTACTACCGACCGGAGAGCTAATAAAATGGCTGGAAATGTTTATCCCAATCCGCACCTGATTCAAGTCATAATGCCCTCAAAAGTCTTTTTACAATTCGATGAAAACGTTCTACAGGATTACTTTGCGGATGGTGTACAGAGCTATGGTGTACTTTAATACCGAATTTATCAAAAAACTCTGTAGTTAGGGCCGAAGTAAAAGAAGTTCCTAAATCACTTTGCACTTCGCGAGGAAATCATGTACGGCTAAAAATATTTAATATCGATTCGGTTATTTTAACTGAGCTAATAACTGCTAGCGGAATCGCTTCCGGGTGCTTAGATGTCACGCATATTGCAGTCAATATGTAATGGTGTCCCTCGGTGGTCAAAGGTAAGGGCCCGCACGTGTCAATATTAAGTCTGCTAAAAACCTCCTGAATTACTGGGACCAGGTTCAAGGGATCCTTTTTCTTCTCGTTCGGACGCCCTGCTCTTTGACATTAGTCACAACTACGCACGAACTCGCCCATATCTTTATAGCAATTCGGCCAATAAAAATATCTAATCAATTTATCTTTTGATTTAGTCCCACCTAAATGCGCTTACGTGCCTTCATGACACAGCGTTTTTTCCTGATGTCTCAATGCCTATGGAATTACTAATAATTTTGTGACATTTCCAAAACGATCTTCGCGATTCCGAACTAAAATTCCATCAATGATCGAATACGTTTTATCTGCTTTTCCTGCACTTGTTTCGCTTACTCGGCTAACTAATTCTTTTACTTCTTCACACTTTTTCTGCGCTTCCAAAAAACCTTTCTTATCTATCTTTAAGAGGTCTAATTCTGGAGCTTCTGCCTCCAATGCTGGAATTACTAATGGCTCTTCCTTTTCTATCGGAATGCTATTTTCCTGTTCTTCGCGATTATTTACCCTTAATTCAACCGTGCTTTCTGTATCTCGTTTGACCGTTTCGGCCTCTTTTCGTAAGCTCTTCGTATGAGAGCGCTTTTGGACGGCATTTAGCTGTTCTACCGAAAAAAATCATATCCATATTTCTCTCGTATCATCTCGGCTGTTTTATTACCTAATAAATACCGATTTTGGTCCAAATGATTTCCGCATACAGCAGCCTTAGTAATAATTTTTCCAAAATCTCCCGCTATCTCCACACGAGCTAAAGGTAAGCAAATTAACTCTAAACTCAGCGGTTGTTTTATCCAAACTGTCTCACCTGTAAATTCTTGTGGACAAATGAATTTCCTACTAACAATGTCAAGAGTTGCACCACTGTCCCTAAGAATTTCAATCTTTTGGTCATTCACCTTACCTGGGAAAGTATAGGATTCTAACAGATCAGGCTTTTCTATTTCTTGTACATTATTGATGGAACCCGACGTTGTTTTGTTCTGAAATCGTGGGCAGGATGAGCGAAGGTGCGTTTCGGAGCCACAACCGAAGCTCTTTAAATTCACTCTCCGTTCAAACGCCCTAGTTCGGTTTACTGGACCATGTGCTGCTGACGCACCAGGGGGGATAGAACTTTGGCTTATTTTCCCGGGGCTTCTCTTGTATGAACGGACGCGTTCTCTCTACCCTGCCATCCCTCGCATCTTTAAATTTTGGGACCATTGCTCTTACACTGTCATACCCATCTAGTAACTCAACCATTTCCGATTCCGTTTTTATATCGGACCACTTATCTGTGAAGTGCTCGCGTACCTCCATCTTTGCCCTTTTCTTTATTTGATCCGCAACCAAAAGATCTTTCAGAAATTCAAAATTATCGACTTCTAAACCATCTAGCCACTCTCGTAAATAGTTCCGCAACTCGAACGCGAAGTCCTTCCAGGTTGACAGGGGATTCTTTTGATGGGATACAAATTTCTGGCTAAAATACTTTGGGTTTAATTTGTAACGGAGTAAGGCCTGGACTCCACTTCACCAGAAAACGCGACAGAAACAGAAAACAGAATCGGAAAATCTACGCACTTCCGGTTTTTTCCGTTTCTGCCCAGCAGAATGACGGCGGAAAACAGAGTTGAAAATGTTGAACTTTTCTGTTTCCGTCCGCGGATTCCGCGTGTATGACAGCCAATAGGAATGAGTCTTGATCCACGAAACACAAAACAGCAATGGCGTCTCGGTTTGACATGGAAGCGTTTATTTATGAAGTTGGGGCTTACCCATTTCTACCATCACCTCCATAACTGCAAGCTAAATAAGTCGAACAGTAAATTCTACTAGAATAATTTGTTGGAATAATGATTTTCTATTACCAGATAATGGATTTAGTGCAAACTGATCTGTAATCCTAAGATGTCACTTTGTAAAGGTCTGATATTTTTAACTATCCAAATGTTATAGAGATGATATACACTAAACATGACAACTAGTAATATTTTGTCGAAATTTCTATTACATACTATTTGTTATGCACTACTGTTTTTTCAACAAGACTTTTTTCAGAACTCCTGATCGGTAGTTCGAAGATCTCTAATTAACGTGTTGTGAATACCATGTTTTTCCCGTTCTTGGAAAATCTTTCGAACCCAGAATCGATGATTTCTTTTTTTTTTTTGCTTCAGAGGTTCTAATTAAAGACAGCAGACTTAGGAAGTGCAAACTCGCCATAGCAAAATCTGTGTCGTTTTCCATACTTTCTTGAGCTTAAGTATTTTATGTGAGAATCACAGCCAATGTAAAATAATAAAAAAAAAAACAAAAAACGACGACAGATGGCGCCAGCTGAGCGGAATCTGTCTGAGCGGAATCTGGTGAAGTGGAGTACAGAAAGAACGGAATCTCAGCAGAAACGGAAAACAGAAAAAAATTCTGTTTTCTGTTCTGTTTTCTGTTTCTGGTGAAGTGGAGTCCTGGCCTTAGAGGGTCTGTTTTATGTGATCATAATTTTCTGCGGACTCTTCTGGTTCTCTGGCTATAACGCTAATTATATCAATCGGTAGGAGTCCTACAAGGTGCGAAACCTAATTCTCCTTAGGTATTTTTGCGCGTTTAATCTGTCGCTCAAAAAGTACTAAATATAAACTAATGTCCGTTTTATCCGGATTAAATTCGGGAATTAATTTTTTCAAATTTAAATCAGTGGGTCTCGAATTTCTATTTTCTGCGGTGGACTGGGAACTGGAAATTCCTTGTGCGATTCTTAATTTTTCTAACTCAAGATTTAATTCCAATTCTTTTGCTTTCAACTCCGCTTCCCGTTGCAATTTTTCCTTATGTAGGGCCTCTTCCCTTTCCCAATTATGTATACGAGATTGCTCTGCTTCTCGTCTTTCTAACTCTTCCTGATTCGCCTTCAAAATACGCTGATTTAATTCAGCCACGAATTCAGGATCATAATTTTGTTGGCTTGTAACCAAAACCTTCAATTCCATTATTGTTTCGCTTCCTTTTCTAGGAATTTCCAACTCCTGAACCAGTTTTACTAGATCCTCTTTTTTTCCTTTGCCCCAAAACGCCATTGCTACCCGTTAATTTACCGACTTAACAATAATAATTATAATAATATCTTGTAAGTTAAAAACTCAATAGAATCACAGTACTATTAAAATTACACAAAATTAAAATCCTAGACCTTAAATATTTTCTTAGAGAAAAGTATTTAACAATATAAAATGAACTTCTTTAAAATAAATATTAAAAAAGAATTTTACAAAGAGAACAATATTTCATATACACTCTTTAAACAAAACAATTGAATCTCATCATATTTTTTTTTTTTGGATTTCTCTCTAATCTCATAAATCAACCAAGATATTTCCGGTAGGTCTTCAAAATTTTTGAATATTTTAAGAATTTTAACTACAGAATTTTAAGCAATAACTTCTAGAATTTTTGGAAATAGACTCACCCCTTTTTTGCTGCTTGAATCTATTATAATCCAGAGGCACAACACAAAAATAATCTTCAGCCCTTAGGCCCACAATAATACTACACACTCACTTCACTGCATCGAACACCTTTTCAGAGACAGAATCACATAATTTTCTTTCTCTCCCGCAAATATAGGTCAAACACCCTTTTCGCTCCTCACCGCACTCGGAGAAACACGAACCACACGGGGAAATCAGCTGTACCGTTGACCTCCGACCTCAGGAGACGAAACTTGCAGGCGAAATCTAAACAGTCGTTCCTAGCGCTGAACGGAGTATGATAAAACTTTCGAAACCACAGGAGTAGAAAAAATTTTCTTGCTTTCTCCTTCCTTCTGGCAACACAGCACGGCGGAAAACCTCTTTCCGGCTCCGGAACACTAAGTTATCTCGTACCGTGAATTTCTCACAATTATAATCTTCAACAATTTTTCTTACTGGCATAAGTTTCCGTGAATTTCTCACACTTTCTTCTAACAAACTCTAAATACTGCCGTATTCTTCTTATAACAATAACTAAATACTGACTTATTCTTCTTCTAAAAACCTCTAACTAACCCAGACTCAATTTCTGGTCCACTTCTGTGGGCGTGGGTTCGAATCCCACTTCTGACACCAGCTGTAACGTAGTCAAAAATACGACAAGCATTTCGCTTCAATTACTTTACTACGCTACCTTAAACACTACAACTACAAAAAGCAAGTATGTACAGCTAGTTAGAATTTACAGTTAGATATGTCAGGACGGCTTCCGGTTCACCGACAACGCAGCCTATAAGGCCGGACCAAGAGAGCTGCGTCTCTCTCTGGCACTCAAAAAAACAGATCTATTCCTCGTGGAGTATTGGGGGTCTTATTTTATACGGTCGGCGAATTCAAAAGCTTTCTCCGACGTTTTAAGTGCTCGTAAGTGTCCAAAGTTAATGGGATTCCTAGCGCTGAACGGAATTTATGGGATTCCACATGTCGCTATAGTGTCAAAATTCTGGAGAGCCCTCGAACCACTCTGGGATTTATGCCTTTTATAACGCCAGAACCGCATATTACACGAAATTTATGGCCTCTTATCCTAGAGTTTATGAGACCGCTCAGTTTAACATTGCGCCGATGGATGACATGTTCATGTTGAGGGGTAGGAATGAGCATCACAAATTTATATAATTACAATTTTTCGTGTAGGAATGGAGACAACGTCACAGCGGATATCTAAATCTAATCTAAATTGTGAAGCTCTCTTGACTATGAAGTAAATTTATGTGAATTATATTTGTGTAATCTTTTTAAGTGCTCTGGCTCATGAGCCTTTTTCCTTGGGATCGTAAAGTAGCTTAATAATGCTTTAAATTTTAAAATAGTATTTCTAACTTCTATCTCAATGGATCATTTAGCATTTTTAATATACCTTTTGTATTTCTCTCGGTATTCATAAGTAAAGAAAATATGGTTTTATTTCTGCCGTTTCTAATCCCTCCTGGTCCATGAGTCCTTATATCCTCAGCAAGTACATTAATATGCAAGGGTCAGTAATAAAGTCCTCCCTAGATAAATTTAAGCAAGTTAGGATGTGACCAGGAGTGGCCTGCTCATTATTACACTTTTTACAAGTGGGGAAGGTTTTGTTTTGTCCATATAAAATTTTAAGCACCTCAAGTGGCCGAGAGATTGCAGTCTGCTCAGCTCTACCAGAGCAGACACCAACGTACCAGTCAAGGACTGATTTTATTTCAAATACAGTTGGTTCTCTGTTTAACGACGCTCTACTTAACGACGATCTCTGTTTAAGGACGATATTTCTCAGTCCTGGCCCCTAGGACGTAAAAAAATTCTATTTAAAGACGACGTTGTTTCTGTTTAACGACGAATTTTTTTTACATGATAAACGTTTTCTTCAACATTTTATGTGCAGGAGGGAAACCTTCTGTGGGGGAAAACAAGTTTGGTTTCAATAACAGACTTGGAATTTCCTTGATGTTTGCAATGTTGCAATCATAAACTTGTTGCAGATGGAAAAACGGGGGGATTACTGCTTCTCGGAAGATTGAATATTCTTCCATGGAGCTCTTAGAGCGGGAGCTGAATCACTCTATTACCCCTACCATCTGTTGTCATGTGACTTACGAACTTTCTAATAGCAGCCCTCTCTCACTCCTTCAGGGAAGCAGATGTTCATGTTTAGAGAATTCATGGTTGTGTATAGGAGCTCATTCCAGTATGAATACGAGGTGAGCAGAGCAAAATGGCATCAAAGCGAAAGTATCTTACGCTACAAGAAAAGATGAAAATTCTTGAAGACTGGGAAGAAAGTGTTGGAATAACAAAAGTCCAATTCGCAAGACAATTTCAGTTACCCGAGTCTACTCTCAAAGGTATTTTAGCAAGCAAAGAGAAAATTCTTGAAGCAGCACAAAAATTTTGTTTGGGATCCATATCCAAACGGCAGAAAATTCAATGTGGCCGATCAGAAGAGTTGGATAAGTCAGTCCTGCAATGGTTTCATGAAGCAAGAGCATCCAACATTCCCATTTCTGGAGTGATATTTAAAGAAAATACTATAGTTCTAGCAGAAAAGTTTGGAATGCAAAATTTTCAGGCTACGGGTGGTTGGCTAGCAAATTTCAAAGAAAGATACGAGCTTGCATTTAAAAGCATATTTGGCGAAAGTGGCTCCATGGATGAAAAAATAGTGGAAGAATGGAAAATAGTGCTGAAGGGGATATTAGATGGATATGAGAAGAACATATTCAATGCAGATGAGACGGACCTATTCTACAATATGGTGCCCAATAAAAATTTTAACGAATATGGGCGAAAAGTGCTTTGGTGGAAAACACAGTAAGGAACTATTGACTGTTTTACTGTGCATTAATTCGGATGGATCTGAGAAATTTCCACCACTAGTTATAGGCAAATCAAAGCAACCAAAGTGTACCCAACCCTTTATGTACCACATTATGAATTAATAAACGAAAACTTACATAAATTTTTATTTATGTTAATTCAATACTAACTAACAAATAAATGTAAAAAAATTACTCACCTTCTTCAAATTTAATTAATTACCAACAATTAATTGAAGTGGTACTTTAAAGTACCGCCAGTATTATAGGATTGCAAAAATCTTCAGACTTTGAAAATTAATCAGAATGTTTAAAAAATTATATAATTATTTATTCTGAAACGCAGAACAATTTTAAATACTATAATGAAAATTTAACTTTCATTATATTGAAAAACATTTTTTTAAAAATTTACACATAAAAAAATTGCATATGCTGCATTTTGAATGAACTTTCAAAAACTTCAGCATTTTGTGCACAAAGCTCGCAGAGATCTAGATTTGATAGAAATGCTGGCCAATAGCAACCTTTATTTTGAAGCTGTGTGTCATTTGAACTGAAAAATCTCTTTTCTTCTTTTTTTTTGAGGAATATTAATTCTTATTTATTCCGCATTCATATTTTTCCAGTAGTTGCACGAAAATACTTCTTGCCAAATTTGAAAAATCTATTTCAAATGTCAAATTTTTCTTTGAATTTTCCAAGATGTCTCAGCAAGCATTGTTAATTAACATAAAAATAAACATAAAAGTGTAAAAAGCCCATATTTGAAGCATTTCTGCACTGCAAAAGAAAATAGCCAATTTTCTGTTGTATAACTAAGTCCACGTTGTTTACAATGCTCATAGTACTGACGGTACTTATAAGTACCAGAAAGAAATTTACTTGGTAAACAACATATAAATGTCATATAGCTAAACAACTATGCTAAATAATACTCTAAGATCATATTAAACATGGAAAAAAAATATCATTCACTTAACTTCAATAGTTTTAGAGTAGCTAAGATGTAAGTTTCAGAGAAAATGACATTCACAAAATGTCTGTTTCAAACGCTACAACGGATGCTAAAATGAATTTTAATCCAAAAATTGGCTAATTAAAACTGCTACTGCTATCTAGTAAGAATAAAGAAAGTATAACGCATCGATCCTTTACAGTTCCGTCAGTAATATACAAATAGAAGGTATTTTATAGGAGTTTAAAGAAAGTGGTACTTATAAGTACCTTCAGTACATAAAGGGTTAAGAATATCACCAGGAAACCTTGTGAGTACCGGGATATTAATAAAGCGTGGATGACATCACAAATTTTTATTGACTGGATTAGAAAATTTTATGCAAAAATGCATCAAGAAAAGAGAAGAATTTTACTTTTAATCGACCGTTGCACTGCACATACTCCAAATATCCCTGGACTTACAAATTTGACTATTCATTTCTTACCAACTAATTGCACTAGCAAGTTGCAGTCATTAGACCTGGGTATCATTCGCAGTGTGAAAGCATACTACAGAAAGTCGTTAATTAGGAAATTAATAAACAATTCGGCTGTCAGTATGAAAATTAGAAAAATTACGATCTTGGAAGCAATGTCCATGACAACATCAGCATGGAAAGAAGTTTCTTCATCCACAATAAAAAAGTACTTTCGCGTTGCTGGAATTCACAAAGATATTTTAGTGGAACTGCAAAGTACGTATGTAGAAATCAATGAAGATGATATTACCCCTGAAGAATGGAGAAGTCTAATTGAAGATGAGGATGTTTCAATTCAAGATTTCTACAATTGTGATGAATCTGTTTTAACAACAGATTACAGAAATGTAGAACAAATTTATGAAGATATAGTAAATGAAAAAACAGTGTCAGACGAAGAAGGTGAAGTTGAAGACACGGAAACGAGACACTGCCACTGTCTTACATAGATGCAACTTCTGCTCTAGATATTCTCCAACTCTATATTACATCGAATATGTCGAATATGGAAGATGACACATTTGACATTTTAGAAAATCTGGAAAAGAGAATAACGAAAACAAGGTGAAAAATGAAGCAATCAACACTTTTTGACTTTTTTAAAATCTAATTTATTGTATTGTTTGTACTCTTTTTTTTCAATGTAATTTAAAATAACTTTTTGGGAATAAAATAATAATGATGATAAAAATAACATTTTTAAACACGCCAATATATTAAGAAATATATTGACAGTCCTAAGCCCGTAAAGTGTGAAGGGAAATATTATTTTTTCACAAATTCTGTTTAACGACGATCTCTACTTAAAGACGATTTTTCCCGGTCCCTTGACAGTCGTTAAACAGAGAGCCAACTGTATATATATATATATATATATATATATATATATATATATATACGAGGGTAGGCTGAAAAGCAATGCACACATGCTTGTAGAGCGCGAACAAAAAGAAATAGCGAGATCGGGCAAAAAGAACGTTAAAGTACAATTATTAAGCTTCAAAATCATATATTTATTTTTCAACATAGTCACCGTTAAGGCTAACAGATTTCTCCCAACGTGTAACAAGTTTTCTCATTCCGTCACTGAAAAATTCTTCCGACTTTTTTCAAATCCACGACTTGACAGCTGCTTTCACCACATCGTCCGAGGTGTAATGATTACCCTTTAGGTCTCTCTTGAGTAGAGGAAAAAAATAAAAATTGCAAGGCGCAAGATCAGGGGAATAAGGAGGGTGTGGAATCGGTTCAAACTTCAGGTTTCGCAGAGCCTCTCCAGTCCGACGCTGTTCTCGCCTGTAAGACGGCGTGGTACCCATCGAGCACAGATTTTACGGTATCCCAATCGTTCTATAATGAAGCAGACACATTCCTTGGATACTCCATTATGGTTTGCGATACGCTTTTGAGTGATTCGTCGGTCATTTTGAATCAAATCGTCGACGAGTTTGCGATGTTCATCGTCTGTGGCAGTGATCGGACGTCCGTTGCGTGTTTCATCAACAATTACGGCTTTTCCAGGCTCGAAAAGACGAAATTTTACTACCCATCGATTTACAGTACCCCTATCAACAGCATCATCACCTTAAACAGCCTTTAAACGATGATGAATCTCAGTAGGACTCACTTTTTCAGCTGTTAAAAATTCGATAACAGTGCGCTGTATAACTCGCCGTTGACATAGCACTAGAACACGTCTCCATACTACCGCTTTTCAAAATACACAGGATGAACACAACGATTTCAAACCTGCGCATGCGTATTGAGGAGGGATGGAACTTCCAAATGCCACTTGGCGTTGTTTTGAAGGTCATTTTGTTCGCGCTCTACAAGCATGTGTGCATTACTTTTCAGCCTACCTACGTACATATATATATATACATATATATATATATATATATATATATATATATATATATATATATATATATATATATATATATATATATATATATATATGTATATATATATATATATATATATATATATATATATATATATATATAGTATATATATAGTATATGTATGTGTATATTTATATATATAATATATATCTATATATGTAAAACAGTTCCGTAACTGACTGACTCACTGAAATACAACGCACAGACCAAACTGCTGGACATAAAGGGCTGACATTTTGCATGGTGATTCTTCTTATGGTGTAGAGGTGCATTAAGAGAGATTTTTGAAAAATTCTTCTTAGATTTTTTTAAATTAAATTTTTAACCTAATTTTGTAACGTTTTTTAAGTTTGCATTTAAAATAATAATTTGAGGGTTATAAAATTTATATCACGAGAAAGATCATAAAAATTCCTTTAAAATGAAATCTTTTTCGAACCTTTACCTCGATTTTCTGATTTTTGGTGAATTTTTAAAGATTAATTTTTAGAATTTAATTTATTAAATGCCGATCACGTGATTTCTTTTTCCGATACTTTAAATAAATTTATCGTCACGTGTATAGCAACTAAATTGACAAAAAATATTTTTTTTTCTTTCTAATGCAGCAGACGATTGGATATTATCAAAAAAAATAAATATCCCTTACGATTTTTATATAAATATATATATATATATATATATATATATATAACATGAATTTTATACATTGATCGTCGCATTTATTATAAATATATATATTTAATTTTTTTGGCATTAATTGCATACATTGTCCGTTGTATTTAATTTGAATGTACTCCGTAGCGAAGCGCGGGTTTTCAGCTAGTATATATATATATTACATATATTATAATATATATATATATATATATATATACATACTGCGCTATTCCCAGAATGAGTGGGAATAGAAACGGCCTGCGCTTGTGCGTGGATTTGAACCAGGGACCTCTCGCTCCGTAGTGCGATAGTTCGATACTCCGTAGTCCGATGCGATAACCATTCAGCCACAGAATTCTTGAGAAAAAGTTCTTATGAAGGGGTCATAACGCTTTTCCGTTACGTGACGATTCCTGCTAGTTCACTCTACTGTAAGCCGCGTGTGAGGAAGCGCTTTCGATTTTAAAGAAAAATTAAAATTTTTAGAGAGATAAAGTGATCGAAGGCTGTAAAATACCCTATTGTAAAGAATTTATTGGGCCTGTAGACCGCAAAACACGTGGACTGGACTTTGAGTGGTCTGTTGTATGACGCAAGGAAGGCGTGCATGAGTTATGGGATTATCCAATCCAAGAAATGAAAATTGATGCTAAGTGGTGGATTTTTGAAAGCTTTCCTGAATGGATTAGGAGTCACGAGAAGGCGTGGACTTTGTTATAAAAAAAATAAATAAATAGAAGACTTAGAGTTTTTTCGAAGATTTTGACTTATGCATGCGGCCCTGGTTTCCCTTTACCGGGTGCTTAGCATCGCAGGTGATGAAGTGTTATTATTTTAACTGTCGAGGAATAGTTGAGCTTGCCCGGGAGTTTCCTGAAGAAATATGTCGTATAGCGGAGCAGAGATCCGGTTGATGTGTCCCGGTATCATAACCTCATGATCATGATACGAGAGTTTGTTTTGCTGATGATGAGAATCTGGTTGCTTCCTTCACAAATTAATAATTGAGAGTAGAGGTGGAGAGAATTGCGCCTTCACATTGGAGTTCCTATTGAGTCGTCCCGGAGATTAGAAAAGTTTTCGATTGAGAGAGCTTGAGAACATCAAGTGCCTGACAACTACCCCCATCTTTTGAAAAGCGCGGAAGAAACGTACGAGAAGTGCCCACGACAGAGCCAAGAAGGCCCACGACAGCCGAAAGATGTTGAATGCCTGCTACCCGAGAAAGAAGAAAGGAGACCCCATGCCCGATGTAGCATCGACACCCGTGTTCCAGTGCGGTTAGCATCCAATTGAGTGAGTGTTAATCATTTTGTCTTGTTCAGACCCAACATCGAAAATTTGAATGATTGAGTGCGGGATCAATGTTTGTTTGTTTTTTTAAAATATAGATTTTGATAGAGAGTAGTTCTTTGCCGTAGGTAAAATAAATAAATTTATGCTCCCTGAATCCAAAAGGTGTAGATTTAATTAAATACATGTCATTCGATATGAATCGAGGAGAAACTGCTAAAAGATTAGTAAAATGTGTAATCTGTGTGCGAAGATTTGGTGATTCGGTTTTTGAGTTAAATTGTAAATAGATAAGGTTGTAAATAAATAAATTTTATTTTGTTACATTGGAGTCAGTCATATTTGTTTTGTGTAGTTGATCTAAAGGAAGGTTTTAGAAGCAAAGTTTGTTTGACCTGTTCGGTTGCAAATCTGTCTAGAGTTTTGGGTTGTATTCAAGAAAATAAATAAAAACACAACGCACCCAAATACCTATTACTTATAAATAATTTGTACTAACCCAAATAATTTACGAATCTCGCCCCAAAAAATAAATAATTGAAGACAGGCAACACGACACCGCGTAAAAGAACTTCGTTCCAAAAAAAGAGGAGACAACTAGCATCCTTACATGATGAGAGCTAATTCTCGTATTACAGGTCTGAGCCATACACATATATGTCTAATGAATTTAGATAACATATGAACTTTAAAAGATTAGATCTTAAAATATGAATAAAAGAAACAACTATATAAAAAAAGATATAAAATGATAATGCTGTTCATCATATCAAATCTATAACACAAATAAGCCAAAAAATCTATAATATAGATAAAAGAATTAAAGTAAAAAAACTTATGAGTACTATTCTCATAATTTTTTTTGTTTCAATTACAATATCTTTAAATTTGTCACACTCACTTTAAGTCATTCTCATAACATTTATTCAGCAAGCAATGTCCTTTTTATGCAGAAACCAAACAAAATATATAATAGATTAACCAAAAATTTCATTGACAAAGTCAGATCTGAATGTGAATAAAAGAACAAAACAAACCAACAAACCTTCTAGAATGCCATCGATTATTATCGGTTCTGTGCATTCGGCCAGAGTTCAGTAAATATCTATAGTAATTATTTTTAGTCACATAAGCACATATCACCAATTTAGAATTCTTTTCTTGATTGACAGATCATTCTTGAAAGCGATTTTAAAAATGACGGGTAATATCGGCTTGAGCATAAAATTTGGCGATAAAAACAATGTAGCATGTTTGTCACCAATATCAATCCTTGGAGCCGAAATTTCGCCAAGTTGCCAGATACTGTCAAAAAGTTACCGTTTTTGGAAATACGCCTCTAGCGGTACGTTGGACGAAGCGTGACGTCACAGCTTCGGCTCGTTGCCACAGTGCAATCACAATCACCATGATGACGAATAATAAAACTCTCAGAGTTAACATGCCATCTGCTGCTACGTAAAATCCGATCGGTTGATTGTTGTTCTCGTAGATGTGCACAGTTGAAATCACGGATATCTTTTCGATGACCCTGTATTTCGCGCACTAGCTAGCGGCTAAGATAGAAATAAAAACCAATGTTGATAGTATGTTATTTATTAAATCTAATGTTATAAAATTACAGTATTTTCAGATAGTAGGACACCTGGTGCTGCCTCTTTATCAGAAAATTTCATGTACGTGGGTGCAGCTTTATTCTCTATTTGGTTTTTATTACTCACATAGTTGAAAAAGTCTTTCCACTGAAATAGATAGTCGAAAAAAACGACTACCAATTTGACTGAGAGATGGATATTATTTTTCCAGTGATATCTAAAATTGAGACAATGATTGCATTTTATGTATGGACATCAGATCGACATCAGAAGACAACTCGATCAGCTTTCCTTTTACGCATGTGCACATGATTTTATATCTTCCAAGAAGGGATTATTATTCCAAAAGTTACCTTTGGGGAAATTTTCAGGGAAATAATTATTAAAGTCTTCAGCTATCGCCCTTAAATATGACTTTCTAGTTGATACCAGTCGCAATCAAAAATTCTCCCAAAAAATGAAGCATTTCTACATCTTCCAATCTTCCTCTTGTACACAAGAACATATGAAGACAAACAAAATCTATTTATCATCGATAAAGCATTTTCCAGTCTTATCAAAAGAGCCAGCTTCTGTTTGACCTCTTCCATTTTATTTATCGGAGCAAAAATATTTGTACGAAACCCTGAAGAGAAATATTATGTTCATTATGAAAGCTAAATGTGTCAGCCATATACGAAAGCATAGCCACCCATTCCTCATTTAGCAAAAGCTCTACTAGGCGAAATTTTCCGTTTCTCAGAAACTGCTTCACTTCTTCCCTGAATTCCAAAAGAACCATTCCTCACTTTTGTCCGGTGGTGTGAGTCTGTACTCACACAGTGTCGTGATCAGCCTGGAGTTCATGGCTCGACTACATAGCATTCAGCAGCTGCGCATTCGTTGTCATGAGCTGTGTCCCGCTCACCCGCAACAAAGTAGGGGCTATATGATTCGGGCAAAGTTTTCCACGGATCGGCAGGAAAATTCCGTAGACCAGCAGTTGAAGAACACTAGTGTAGTCTATTAATGGTTTCAGTCAGAACTATGTTTTATCACCAAGCACATTTATGCATCCCCCCATTTTTTCAGTCATACTTTTGTTTTATGAGAAGTTTTGATGCTTGTGCACAGCATATATGCAGCATTCTGTCAAATGATCTAGAAAACTGTCCGAAGAGTGGGGCCAAGTAAGAGAAATGACATGAAGCAGTGAAATGAAAAAAAATCAGTACTTTATTATAAAGAAGCAAATTCGTAGCTGATTTGAGAGAGAAAGGTGAAGATATTTCATGAAACTCATAAGCATAAAAATTTCGACATATTAAATTTTCAGAATAAAACTAGTCATTTTTTTAAAAATTATTTCTTTTCCACAAAATTCTTAATATGGAAATACACCGTGTTATCACATGCCAGGAAGTTTCACGATTGATCAAGAAAAGGTTAATTTTATATTTTTTTGTGTAAAAGATTTATTTCCGACCTCATACAGCTTTATTTAAACCTATTATCTCATGATTCAAAAGAATTTAATGTATTCTGACTTTCGATTTTGGCAACATTAACTCCAGTATCTCATATGAAAGTGTCGTCGTTTAATCTGTCAAGTGTCAACTAACTTATAGTTTTGTATTAATTTTAAAATCACCCAAAATGTTTAGTTGGTTAAATAGAGATGAAAGCCGTAGAAAAGAACCAGAGTTGTATAATACTGTTGTTGACGGGTTGCGGAAAATTTACAAGACTAAAATATTACCTTTAGAAGAACATTACTTATTTCATGATTTTCACTCACCGCCTTTGGATGATCCCGATTTCGAAGCGAAACCGATGATACTACTCGTCGGTCAATATTCTACAGGTAAAACTACTTTTATAAGATATTTGCTGGAAAAAGACTTTCCTGGTATTCGAATCGGTCCAGAGCCAACTACTGATCGTTTTATTGCTGTGATGTATGGTACTCAAGAGACTGTCATTCCTGGAAATGCATTAGTTGTTGATCCTAAAAAGCAATTCCGACCACTCTCGAAGTTTGGAAATGCTTTTTTAAACAGGTTACAATGTTCGATGGTTGATTGTGATGTTTTGCATAGTCTTACTATTGTCGATACTCCTGGAATACTCTCTGGTGAAAAACAACGAGTGGACCGCGGATACGACTTTGCCGGTGTTTTAGAGTGGTTTGCTGAAAGAGTAGATCGGATTATTCTCTTATTTGATGCTCACAAACTAGACATATCTGATGAATTTAGAAGAAGTATTGAGGCTTTGAGAGGTCATGATGATAAAATTCGAATTGTATTAAATAAGGCAGATATGATCGATCATCAACAATTAATGCGTGTTTATGGTGCTCTTATGTGGTCTTTAGGGAAAGTATTAAATACACCTGAAGTAGCCCGTGTATACCTAGGGTCCTTTTGGGATCAACCCCTCCGTTATGACTACAACAGGAAGTTGTTTGAAGCCGAAGAACAGGACTTATTTCAAGATTTGCAAAGTTTGCCACGAAATGCAGCTCTTAGGAAATTAAATGATTTGATTAAAAGGGCACGTTTAGCAAAAGTAAGTATTGTGCTTTTAAATATATTTTTATAGTTTACACATAATTTTATGATGTAGTTGAGCACTGTTTATATTATTTAGTTGGAACCAGGGAAACAATAATTTAAATAACAGCTATAAAATATCATATAAAAGGGGATTTCTTTACAAGAACATATGAAGACAAACAAAATCTATTTATCATTGATAAAGCATTTTCCAGTTTTTTTTTAATATTTATTTAAAGTCTGCATTTTGTAAACTGATTTTAATGAATTCATTACTCATGTACAATGTCATTCGTAAGACATATGTGTTGACTAAAATATTTTGCACAGTTGAAATTTCTCTCATTTTAACACCTTTAATAATAATTTATCTTGTTTTGTTAGGATTATCTATCAAACTTTGTTGAAATTTCACTGTGCTAGGTCATCAGATCAATTTTTTTTGTACTAATTAATTCAAACTGTCCTTATTTAAATTCATTTGTGTTAAAAGTAGCTATTAATCTTGACACTTATATTGCTGCAGACTTAAAGCTTTTGAGAGAAATTTTTTCAGCAACAACATTAAACAAAAATATTACTTAAAATTAAAAATCTATGTTTTTATCAGTTTGACATATTATCAGTGTTATTCCAAACTTTCAATGCTGTATGAAAAAAACATAAAGATGACTTTTACCCAATGGGTATTTATGGGTAAAATAAATTTTCTTAAACTGTACATCAAACAATATTTTTTGTTTGTTAAAGGGAAAGTATTATTATAATCGTTCTAATGATAAGTGAATTTTAATGTTAAGTGATTTTAATTAAGTAATTATTTATACAAAAAGGATGACATTTTTTTGAAAATTAATGACAATTTCCTGTGTTCTTCAATAGAGGAATTCAATTTTACAAAATTTTAATGAAACATTGCTTAAAAATATCGTGTGGAAATTTCTCTGAAACCTGAATATAGAGAAAAAGTTGTTTCTTGTTAACTGATTAATTATTTCATATGGGGCCTTGAACGTCAGCAATAAATGTTTGAGAAAAACTATAAAAATAGGTGAAAATTTTTTTTTAAAGGACATATTTAATTTTGCAGCCATATTTTTTAATGCTTTGGCGACAGAAATGGTTAAAATGTTAAATTTTTTTTTGCCAAAATATATAAATATTCATCCTGTGCTTAGTCAAAATCTTACATTTCTTAAAAGATGCAACTTAATTCTGCTTTTATCAAAGTAATTATATATATATATATATATGAAAAAAAAACAAAAAACTTTTAAAATATATTTTAAGGGATCAAAATCTTATTATTTAAAAGTAAGAATTTTTGAAATTTAGAAGAAGAAAAAAAAAGAAACTAAATTTTGGAAACGTTTATATATATATATATATATATATATAGTCTAATAAACAACAAGAAATGGGAGAGAAATTCTTACCAGACCTATCAGGCAAAATGAAACTTTCCCATGCTACCTTCCTGTCCTTTTTAACCTGGTGTAAATATAGTTATCCATATTAATGGCTAATGAATCGGGCACATTTTGATCAAAATTAATTTTGTTAGAAATCGCCTTATATATGTTTAAAATTTATTAGAATCTTAAAAGAAATTTCTTAACACATTTAATTTAAAGAGAATATATACATTATCTTTGACTTTTAAAGAATTCATTCCATTTTCCCTGATAATTCTGAACTTTCTTGAGAAATACATATCCGAAATGCATAAATATAGGATAATTTCTTTAAATCATTCCGAGTGTCAAAATAACTTTAATGGAGGACAAAGGGGAAAATGAATCTCAAAAACTAAAAACAGCATTAGTAGGCTAATTTAAAAAGTGACTGTGACCCTTGTGTTGTAGGAACTTGTAAGGAAAGGACATAGGGCTCTACTAAAACAGTCTCACTCTATTGAGAATACTACGAGTTAAATTTCATAAGTTCAGTCTGTTAGCTTTGATATAGACAGTCCAAGTAAAATAATGTTTTATTTTCTCCAAAGAAAAATGTATGAAAATAAAAATTAAACAGAGTTCAATAAATAGATATAATTTTCAAATTAAACAGTGCAGGTATTTGGTAATTAACTTAAACAACATGAACAAACATTAATCAACTCTCTGCTGTATATTTTATAATATATACTGTGATTTTATGAAGATCAGGGTTATTTTATCCAGCTGTTTAGCAAGTTAGGTAATAAAGAAAAGCTTTCTGTGGCATGTTGAAGGGTGTTCAATTTAAAACTGGGCTTAGGCTCTTTGTTTTAAAATAAGAAAACACAATAACTTCTGTTTGTAAATTTTTGCTTTGAGGTTCATATTTGAAATATTTAGATTTTAAAGATTTATGAAAATATTTTAGGAAAATCAAATGTATCTTTTTTGAACATGGAAAAATTTAAATTTCTAAGCTTCTAAGGAGATTTAAAATTCATAGCTTGAAAAAGTCTTATGTATCCTTAAAATCTTTGATTTGCTATGAATTATATTTAAAATATGCCTTATGTTTTAAAACAATACATTAAAAGCTTATTATACAATATTATCTATTTTTTAAAAATGTTTTAAGTCCTCTTAAATTTGCTTTTGAATTTAACTTTTACAAAAATATTCTGTTATCTTCAATAGCTTTTAATATTTTCTTATTTCTGGTTAAATGTTTTCCTTTAAAGTTAATTTTAATTAAAAATTTCCATTATTTGTTGGCTGTAAATTTTATTTCATTTATCAAAAAAAAATACTTAAAATGAGGAAAAATATAGGATAAAACAGGAATTTTTTTTTCCTTAATTCAAAGTTTTAGTTATTAAGTGTCTTATAAAACATTATATTTTATTGAAAATTTATAAAAAGTTTACTAAAGTTTTTCCTAAAATATACCACCCAATTTTTAAAATAAAAATAATGCTTGTAAATTTGCATATTACACATCAAATAAATATCTGAAAACATTGTGCAAAAAGAAATTCAAAGCAAATAATGCCCATAACTCAAATGGCCAGTCGATGACAGAATGGCTAGGGTACTAGCGTTCAATACCAGAGTTTGTGGATTCGAGTCTCACTACTTACATGGATGTTCATAGTCATTCAGAATCAGCTTTAAGCAGTAGATCCTGGTCTAATTAGCCCTCACATAGCAATAAAAATTGCCATAACTTTCTCATACAACGAAATAACCAACCTTATATGGAATGAACTTTTTTTTTTTTTTCAAGCACAAAAAAATGATTGCTTTAAGACTGGCATTCAAGACAAAGTTTTACCATGAAAAGTGTTAAGTAGAACATCCAAGCATTTGAGAAATTTAGCTATAGCAACATCTATGTTTTCCGATCATTTCAAAGTTTAAATTCAACAAAATAATGGTTCTTTTGAGGCAGGTGTGTTTTTTTTTCCCCTGAAATTTCATTTGTTACAATTTGGGTAAGAACTCATATTTCATTTTACTGTATTCCAAATTTCTGAGTCTTTAAGAATTATAGCAATTGGTTTCTTTTGGCCTGTTTTCTATTCAAATATTATTTCTGAAAACCCAGTTTTATTCAAAATAAAATTTCTTCATGACCCAACCAAAAAATTATAAATTTAAATTCATTCTAGAAAACTTGGGAAGAAAATATGTTTGCAATGTTTCATAATGTGTATAAACTAGAATTAAAAATTAAAAGATCATAAAGGTTACAAATTTTGGAAATTGATGCGAATTGGTTATAGGTGCGGTGCTTAGCATTAAAAAGGAAACTGAGATAAATTACGAAAAGTTATATTTACAATTTAAGTATTGAGTTTGCGTTAACATAGTAAAAGGTTGCGGTGACAATGTAAGACGCTCCGTATGGAGCGCTGCGAAGTTGCGTCTAGAGACAAAGGGGTCTGCTAATGAACTGTTCGAAGGGGGCTCAAGTTCAATGACTGGAGCTGGAGATAAGAGTCAGCGAGTGCTTCCTGCTGGAAGCACAGAGGGATGTGGGTGGAACAGAAATTTTAATTTGAGTTCTCAAAGAATCAAGAACTAAGTCATCAGTATATTTCAAAATTGATTTAAATGTTTATAATATGTTTATATGAAGTTGTTAGGAAAGGAAATTTTCTTAAACATTTCCAAACAGTTTTTCTTATTATCACTTAACTTTTATCCAGTCATAAGCATGCTCAAATATTTTTAAAAAAAAATTTCTGCCTTTTTTTTTGTAATTGTTATTATATTTAAACATTAATTACTTAATTTTTCTTCATTTGACATTTGCTTTTTAAATGTGTCTTTCTTGTATTGATGCAGTTTTCAAAATTCAGTGTTAAACACATCCATATTTTTACCCTGGAATAAGTAGGTGTATTTGAAATATATTTTTTCAACAATAAAAATTTCTGTCACAAAAATGTTCCTCTAGCCTTGGAACCTAGGTTTCACCCTTGTTATGAGCTTAGAAGGGCATATTTGATAAATTGCAGATAAAAATTTCCCTGTCAGTTCTTCAATCTATCATATTAAATTCAAAGCTATGCCATGTTTTAATCTGGATTGACGTCATTTTAAGGAATTCAGAAATATATCACTCCCTTTCATTAGTGTTATTTCTTTACATTTGGAGCCAAGGATGTACACAGAGCCCCGCACCCCCACATGACAAAAAATGTTTTTTTGTCACTCTCTGTTTGGTGCATCAAAAACTTAATGCATTCCAGAAATATTATTTTGGGGATCTCCTCCCTCTAAGCTTAACCCATGAGGATGCAGAATATTGAAGTCTAAAAAAATGAAATATTCTGGGGGAATTTTGATTTTGAAGTTGTTTTAACAGCATAATACAAAAATAATTTTGAAAAACTTGCTACTCAGAATAATTAGATGTTTCAACATCATTCCATTCTATTCTTTGACTTTTTTTTCCCTCTCAAGATTTGTTAAAATTGGTGTCATGGAATCTTATCACAAGGTTATTTTAATTAAGTATTAATAATATTTATTCACCACTAGATTATATATATTTCTATTCTGTTACTTTGATAAATAAATAAATATATATATATATACATATATATAATTTTTTTCTTCATTGTTATCTTAAAAAGGATAAAATTATATGTTAATTTTTAATAGGAATATGTATAGATTTTGAAGCTCATATTGCTTGATAAACCATGTTTTGCTACCTGAAATCAGCGACACAATTGAGTTCAGCTTTGTAGTCGTGGGTTTTTTTTAAGTATCAGATAATTGAAGTGATCGAGAAATATTTTCTGAAATGACTGTGTAACGTTTTTGATGTAGTTATGCTAATATTTGGTTCAAACAAATTATAGGATGTAGTTCTAGAGAGACTGAGAGATGTGGTAGTAAGTTAATGTAACTTGAGATTATTATAATGGTTCCTTACGTGTAAATTCGCATTCCTTTTTCTTTCACATACAATTACTGGTAGTTTTTTCCCCTTTACTACTACATAAACACGTGACTCATGATTTGAAAACCTTTGAAATACAATTGTTCATTTTTGTTTGCTGTTGACAAATTCTCTTATCGGACATCTTTCGAAACAGATATCAGGAAGAATATTAATACTTTTGGATGCGAATTTCCTGGTCTCTTAGCGGAGGCATGTCTTATCAGTCAATGTGTCTCGGCTTGCAGCGCGGCTATTTCTCTGTCGTACCTTTGTTCCAAGTCTCTTCATTTGTTTTCTCCTAGGAGTTTTCGGGTCTGTATCAGATTAGTATTGTTCATTTATCAAGAACTTAGCGAATCTTATTGTATAGTCACTTTTCTCCGAAAGTTTTAACATTCGTTTTGATAAAATAGAAGAATTTTAATATCATTTGCCCACAAATCGTATGCATACATTAAAAACCTTGATGTAGTTATGCTTACTGCATCGTTAGTATTTTGAAAGCAATCGCTCTCGTTCACGAGTTTGTAGGTTAAAAAGTAATTTGTTGTCTTCATTCCGCGAAACTTCAGCTTCCACGAAGATGACAGGTTATAGTGTGTTGGTGAATACTTCTCAATCTCCTTCACGTAATTAAAATAATAAAAAATGTCTCCCCATCGGAAACTGTGGATAACATAACAATTTAGTTTATAAATTTAAGTTCATAGTTAGTGAATCTATAAAGATCACACTAACGAGAATAAAACTGATTCCTACAAATAAATATTTCATTTGCCATTTCTTTTAAATTTCGATTAAGGTTCATTCTTTATCACAAGCATATAATATTACGGAGTCCGGGGTAGTTTAGTGGTAGCGCGTCGGCTCTTGGCACTGAGGGTGGTGAGTTCGAATCCCAACAAGTGGCATTAAATACCGTCGTGTCTAGACACATTAAATCTGTAGACCGGAAAGTCTTGTGACGTCAGAGACGGTGGGAGAAGGTACGAGCCCCCAGATGTCGCCCCTTTGGGGGGGGGGGGTAGTCGCTCGGTCAAAATTGTGGTGGCACTTGGCCAAGTCGGACACCGACCTTTATGGTGCCATTAATAAAACCGAAGCCACATTCTTTTGTCCGCTGCCGTCTTTGGATCTGGTCTAGAGTTGTTCGGGCCAGGTAGAATAATTAGAAAAAGAAAAAAAAAGAACCGTATATTGCTCTGTGATCATTAAAGATTAATGTCACAGAGTTATCAGTCTTTGACTTTGATTTATTACTACACAGTAGTAATTTAAAATTAGAATGGGTTAAGCTTTTAAGCATACAGAAATAGCTTCTTGAAAATATAAAAAATTCAGTGTAGCGTATGATGAAATAGTTAAAAATAAAAGTATTCCAGATGAGTTCCTAGTTGTCATCTACGGACATAATTAGCTTCTAAAAGATAAGATTTCATTTATAATGTCCTTGCTGCCTCTCTTGCTGGTGAACAGTGCGTAAAAGAAAGCTAGCTCCAAAAGAGGAAATCGCCTGAAATAATAACAGTTCGATCAGTTCTCTCTGCATCACCAACTGTAGATGATAATAAAAAAAACTTATTAGATAAAACTTGAAGAGTGGCTTTGCATTGTATTTTGAAAATTATATTCGTGCGAATATATTTGCTTTTTTTTATTATTTTCGTTAGTATCTGTTTGTCAAGCTCCTTGAAGCAATTTTTTTCTCCTCGCTTGTGTGAATAAATATGTCTTGTCTAGGTGTATCTGTGCTTAGTGCATTTTCTCTGCATTGCCCATGTTGTTGGTGTATTGTTTGTGATTGGAACTGTGGTAAGATAACACTCCCCCCCCCCCAAACAAACAAAAATAAATAAAAATAAATATAAAAAATAATTGCTTTATGTTTTGACTTTTAAAATGACAAAATTGAGGAGATTTAACTATTTTTAAAAATGTATTTAATGTCAAATTTAATTTCTACTTTGAAATCAAAGCTAAATTATTCTCATAAACAGCTGTTTGCCAGCTGATTCAATTATTGCAATTATTGTTGGGCATTTCAGTTACTGCTTCATTTTCTTGCGTAAACCTGTATGCAAATATGCTGACTACTTTCAACTGCTGCAATTATCAGCACATTCCAATACTGTAAGGTTCAAATCAGAAAGCTTAATTTCGAAAATCTCCCTTGCGCCTTTGTCATTTACAGTTTATGGTCGTAACTCAAAGTTAAACATCATTAGTCGTTGCCCGAGTTGTTTGGTCGTGTAAACATCTGTTATTTTACTGCATATCATGGTAATATTGACATATAAAGTAAGAAAATATTCAACGAGTTTTTACTAGATCTTTGGAGCCTTTTGTCACTTACTGTTTATTACATCATTACAGTAATGTTTTGAGTTTAACTCTTTATGTAAAGTTTTTTTTTATGGTTGAATGGATTCGTTTCCTTCAGCAAATGATTTATTAGGCTGTGTAAGATGAGTGTAAAGTTTTTTTTAACACTATTGTCGTATAAATGATACACACTTTCCTATTTTACATAAACCCCGATGTATAGTGTTTTTGTGTTCTTATTATCTGGTAGTCACATAATTAGCCAATAATAATAACCCTAAAAGACAAGTAAATTATAGAATCTCCTATTGTGTAGCTTTTATTTCTTCCTCTTCAGCTCATATTTTATTCTTTATTGTGCCTTTTTTTTCCCTCTTTTTAAATTTTCATAAGCCGTAACGCATCTATAATTCGTAAACTTTTCATCCGTCACTGATTTTGTAACAAAATTCAAATTGTTACGTCGTACATGTAGTGATTACAGAAACATTATTATATTATTTTGAGAATCCTTTTATTTGTGTACTTTATTCAATCACTAGTAGTGCCGATAGCTCATTGCAAAGGAAAAAAAAAAAAAACTCAGTAGTAAATATTTCTAAATGTGTGGCATCCGCCCCCACAAGAGCTAAACAGTTCTGATCTGCTTCATTTGTAGGTTGGTGATATGATGTGTCAAATGGTTTCCACATGTTTTTTGTAAATACTGCTTTTAGAAATTTTTAAATTACGACTACCAATACCCCTTTTGGTATCAAATTTTGGCGGCAGGTTGCTAAAAAATCTCGTCAATTATTCAGTGAACCGAAACTACTTCAAAGATCGTCTGGGAAATAGACATTTGGTGTTTTCATAACTGTGTTTTTGTCTATGCACTGAGTCAAACTAAAATTTCAACATCAAGAATTTTATTTACTCAAATAATTTAGATTAGTGAAATGATAGGTTAAGAATTTACCTTAATTTTAGCATATCATAAACTTTTAAAAGAGAGGAGCGTGAATGAGGACTTCACCATGAGGTAAGATTCAGTTTTTCAGAAATATCGAGCTTTTTTGTGTCCCTTAATGTACCTTGATTGCTTTCATATAAATACATGATTTACATATTTTTACGTACTAGATGAAACATTTTATCTTTTCGAATATTTTAGACCTATTAGATTACGAAATATTAAGAACGATGCTGTGTTCATTGTTGCTAGTAATACCCCCCACCCCCACCCCCACCCCCATGTCCGCTGAAGGCTGTAGATGCGGCTCCTGTTTACCTCACGGCTATTAGGTCACATGGGTCGACTTATCACCACAATTTTGACTGAGCACCCTCAGGGGTGACATTTGGTGGGCTCGTATCTTCCTCCTATCCCTACAAACCACACGCAAGGACTATCCGGCCTACTGATTTAACATCTATGGAGCAACAGAGTTGCGTTGTTAAAATTTTTAATTTCTTCTCGAAATCTGAGTTATTGTTCTTAGAATATTCAGAATTAATTAAGTATGTGCTGATTTTAGCTTAAAATCTGCTATGTTTTTCTCAAAACTTACATCAGCTCGGCAGCTGGAATCCTTCCTTTATTATAAACGTATCCGTTGTTATTAATAAGATCTGATCTACGTAATGCATTATTGCAATAGTACGTTTAATTATACAATGTCCGTATTAGAAATAAAGGAAGAGGGAATACAAGCGCATTTAATGATGCGTCTATGAATACGGATGAAAGTTTCAGTGCAATTATATCGTAGTTCTTTTACCTTCAAAGCCGAATGAATACTGCTACGATATTAATCAACTAAGCGCCGGAACTAAGGGTTACAGCTCGCAACACATCGATAGACCAGTTTGGAATGACTTTAGACCGACATTGAAACTCACTCCTTTTTTTTCTTCTTTTGTGCTTGTTTGTTTCGTATCAGATATCCAAAATAAATATCAAAGGATTGTTACGAAATGTACTTGTTTTCTATATGAATGTATTGATTGCTATCGTGGTTCTGCATATTTATTTCTGCTATTAAAAAGAGGGGGATGAGAAATATTTCTTAGAAAAAGCAGGTTTTCCCAGAAGTTGTTACTATTTTCGTTGTGTGCTGTAACTTTTTTAAAATTATTTATTTATTTTGTGTGTGTGGGACAAAAACTAGATGTTTAAAAAAGGATTCTATAATAACTTTTTTTCAATATTAAATTTGGATCTGAAAATAAGACATTAATTTTAAGTTATTTTTAATTGGTTTTCTTATGCGTTAAAGATTTTAATAAACTGCAAGAGCTGTAACCAAAACTGTAATATATTATGTTTTTATTACTTTAATATACTGAGGGATACTCCTCCCCCCCCCCCCCTTCCTTTAAAAAAAATATTTTTGTCGTGGAAGGGTCACAACTTGTATAGGTACCTGCACAGGTGCTGATTAACCTTATAATAACGCTGGCACACGTATATGTATTACAGGTCTGCACTGGGCTAAAATTCCAATCCCCTACCGGAATGATCGTTAGTGTATGTCGGTCCGGCTAGCAGTATTGTGATGTTATATCTATCTATCTATACATATGTATGTGTGTTTACTTATTTATTTATTTATTTATATGTATTTGCGCCCGAGCGCTTTATGTATCGTTTATAAAGGGCCGTGACCTGCCTTATAAAAGTCGGACTTTCTTTCATTTATGAAACAAATGAGAATAAAGAAAAAGAAATTTTAAAAAGTAAATTAAACTGTGATAAAAATTTACGTAATATAATGTTTGATTCTTGAAATATCCTGCTCTATCATGATAATTATTCATCCAAGAATGAAACTGAGGTACGTGCTGTGATTGCATACCGAAGTGCAGTTTATATATTTTACGTCAATTTTTCTATGTACTCAGTATTTGAGATTTCCATTGTTTAAAGTATAAATAATGCTTGGGATAAATGCTCGCAGTATGCTTGTTTCATTATCATTTTGGCTACTGAGCAATGCCACGCCTGGAATATATGCACGTCAGTCATTAGATTTCAGCACTTACCTTTGATGCCGGGCGCTGGCATTCGGTTCATGGCCTGTGAGTCCGAATCTCATTGTTCGCATGGATGTTCATAGTCTTTCAGAATTGGCTTTAAATTGTTGAATCTGGAGTAATAAAAATTCACCGTAGCGCTCTATACCAACCGAACCACCATTTACCTTCGATTTGTCGAAATCACGATACTATTATTTGTAGAATACGGTTTAGAAGTAAATAATATAATTGTTTATATGTGTCTTTGCCTTCATTTTGTCTGCACTGTTAACTACAGTTACCCTTTTTTTAAATCTGTAGATAGGATTGAGCGAGTTCTCCACCCCCATATTTTTTTAACGGTCGTAAATTCCGTCCTTTTTCAGTGTTAAAGTGTCAGTCTTATAAAATATTGTTGATGCTGTATTACAAAATATTGTTAAGAAATTTGAGATATGAACTTAATTATTATTGTAAAGTATTGAAGAATTATACGAGAAGAGAAGACGGGCGCAAACTAGGTGGAGAGAGGTCTTGTTTAGTGCTCTTTAATAAGTAAAACGTAATTTTAATAAAAGTAATTCGAGCTACAATTAGTTCTAAAAGGGAAGTTGAATAATTAGATAATCAAGGCTCAAACAATGAAGATTACGTCTTGTGAAGATATACACATCACGAAGCTGTGTTAATTAATCGTTATTGTACGTGTCCATGTCCGTGGTGTTCTGTAGACCTGTTCTGTTGGTTTTATGGAATTAATAGGTTCCCCCAAATATATCAACCGTTTCATCGAATTTGGAAAATATAAGAAACAAATCTGGTTAACCAGTAAAGCAAATACTATGTAGTATTTTAACAGGTATAGTTGTTTTCTTAGAAATTAGTTTGTATACCTTATTTAAAATTTTGTGGTGTGTGTGTTTGTAATGTATTTTTGTAAAACAAAATGTTTTATATTATAATTATGTTATGCTACTCGTTTCCCTTGCTTTAATAGCAACTTTGCATGTTTTAATTGGCTAATTCGTGAAATAATTTCATTCTTTCTATCCCCCTTTTTTCTTCAATTTTGCATTGATATCAGGTAATAGGTTTTTTCTTCTTTTTGTAAAAACTTAAAATGTATTAAAACTGAAAAAATTTCCCATTTAGTGAGAGGCGCTAATAATAACTTCATATTAATTACTGACGAAGCAGTGTAATGCATCCCAAACATTAACATACTTAGTTTGGAACTAAAAAAGTATGGCATGTTTAACATAGAAGCTACCTCTCTATCTCTCTATTCTAAAAAAAAGTAACTGCCGCCGCCGCCGCTGTCAAAAGCTTGTCACGCTATCTCCTCCGAAACCGCTGGGGGTATGGGGTCGAGACCGATACCAATAGATGCAGAAAAATGCGGGGAAGGAAGTAAGACATGTCTCATCTTCGTCGGACTTTAAGCTTTTATTTAATTTTGTTTTGTGGGAAAATATTGACTGTTTCATGTATGGATGGAAGCTGTTACACTGCCCGAGAATCACCCCTATGCATCTCGCTATTAGCCATAACAGAGGAGCGAGAGTAACGAGCCTAGGGGCAAAGCCCCTAGTTTAAAAAAAAGTGACTCCCGCTGACGTTGTCAAAAGCTTGTCACGCTATCTCCTCCGAAACCGCTGGGGGTATGGGGTCGAGAGCGTTTCCAATGGATGCAGAAAAATGGGGGGGACCAAAGTAAGACACAGTGGCGTACGCAGGGGGGGGATTGATGGGGGTTATACCCCCCCCCATTGGTTCTGATTACATATATTATTTAATTAGGTTTAAGCTTTGCACTTTTTGCTCAAAACTACTCTTTCATAGTAACCCCCCCCCCTCCCTTAGAAAATTTCTGCGTACGCAGCTGGTAAGACATGTCTCATCTTCGTCGGACTTTAAGCTTTTATTTAATTTTATGTTTTGTGGGAAAATATTGACTTTTTCATCTTCAGATTACGATAACTCGCCAAAAAATTATCGTAGAATTTTGATCCTTTTACAATCTAAGACTACAGACATTTCTCCTTCAAATAAGACCTCATTTGTTTAAAAATAATTTAAAACAGACTAATATTTTCATCAAAATATTAAACCCACTTTTTTGAGAAATATCGTCACATGTGGATGTAATATCGATGCTTCTCGAGTTTTTATCTTACAAAGAAAATATTTACATCATCTGGAAGATGAAAGCTTTCTCATTCATATAAACCTCATTTCAAGTCTCTATCTTAAAATTTCGATTTTTTAATTGAATTTTAAAGTTGAAACAGTGATTCCCCTTCAACAGTAAATGGATGGAAGCTGTTGCATTGCGCGAGAATCACCCCTATGTATCTCACTATTAGCAACTTATTCCTTCAACTTGCTGTGCCATGATTGGCGCTGTGCTTGAGCGCGCTGCTCGTATGCGATAGTCGCCGGTTCGATCCCGGTGGACGCTCATTTTTACTAATTATTCTAAATATTTGAATTTAATTCTTTTAATTCTTATTATATTTTTTATTTTACTTATCTGAAGAGGGCTTAATTTTTATTTTACTGCTGAGCACATATTTTCTGATGTACATATCTTGCTACTGGATGTAAAGTCGTAAGACCATGGCATTCCAACAAACTCAATATACCTTGACCATGACCCTAACAGAGGAGCGAAGCCCCTAGTTAGATAAAAAGAAACTATTTATAAATTATATATATATATATGTGTGTGTGTGTTTGTTTGTTTGCTTGTACTCGCTTCTTAACTGACATATTTTTTTTTAAAACTAGGGGCTTCACCCCTAGGCTCGCTACGCTCGCTCCTCTGTGAGAGCTAATAGCGTTATACAAGGGGTGATTCTCGAGCAATGTAACAGCTTCCATCCATTTACTGTTATCACCCTTATGCGAAGGACTTTTCATCACTGTTGAAGTACCAGCTTTAAAAATTGAAATTTTAAGATAGAGACTTAAAATGAGGTTTATATGAATAAGAAAGCTTTCAGATTCCAGATGATGTAAATATTTTCTTTGTAAGATAAAAACTCGAGGAGTATCGATATTACATCCACATACGGGACGATATTTCTTGGAAAACTGCGTTTCATTTTTTGATGAAAATATTAGTCTGTTTTAAAATATTTTTAAACAAATGAGGTCTAGTTTGAAAGAGAAATGTCTGTAGTCTTAGATTGTAAAAAGATCAAAATTCTACGATCATTTTTTGGCGAGTTATCGTAATTTGAAGATGAAAAAGTCAACATTTTCCTACAAAACTTAAAAGTCCGAGGAAGATGAGATTTGTCTTACTTTAGTCCCCCATTTTCCTGCATCCATTGATATCGCTCTCGACCCCATACACCCATTGGTTTCAGAGGAGATAGCGTGACAAGCTTTTGACAGCGGCAGCGAAGAGTTATATTTTTTTTCAGAATAGAGAGATTTGATCACGTTTTTATCTAAACAAATAATTGGACTAAAGATAGTAATGAAAATGATTATATAAAACACATATTGGCCCTAGGTTTTTTTTTTTTTTTTTTTTTTTGGGGGGGGGGGGTTGTTTGTTTGTTTATTTGTGTGTGTGCGCGCGCGCATGTTTTCTTTCTTCTTTTTTAAAAAATAAATTAGGTATACACTTTGTAGAGTCATATCTACGATGATATCGGAATGAGTTGTCTTCCCAAAGGTCATCTCTTAAATACGTGGCGAGTTAAATTGAAGTTAGTATCTTGCCACACACCACAACATAAAAGAAGAAAAAAGGAAAGAAAATGTACTTCAATAAAGGCGGAAATACTTAGCGATACCACACGAGAAAGAATGTCAATGGGGTCCCTCCCACACAGCTGTGACATGAATGCGAGCTGATATTTACAGTGGCTATTAAGACATTTACAGAGTATATATAATACATAGCACTCCTACTCTCCTTTTAATAATTCTAATTAAATTTTCAGGAAATTGTTAAAATATACATTATGAAACCTAATACACTAAAAAACAAAAATGCACTTACCCTTCCCTTCGGAAAAAAACAATAATTGAATAAGTTATTAAATATTTAATATATATATATATATATATATATATATATATATATATATATATATATATATAAAAGAAATAGATGAAAGAGAATACCAGTAATAGCACTAAAGCTACTTGCAGCCAGGAACTAATAACATGAAAAGAAAAGTATGAAAGAGGTTTTAGACAGCATCTCTTCGTCAGCAGTGTCAATACTGTCTAAAAACCAATGGATTGTTTCCGATGAGTATGATCTGTACAATAAACACACTCAGACACCGTACAATCCATGAAAATTAGAAGAATTGATTAAATATTGAATAAAGAGTTACTTAACCAAAGAACACCAAGCCTGGCGCTAGACAGAGTGGAAGTTAAGAACACGTAACCGCAAGATGACTGACGTCACAAAACTTGCAACCATGGAGATTATGGATACTCAGTCTTCCTAAATTACTTTACTTTAAAGCATATTCTCTTGTTAATAAAGCACGACCTCTTTTCCAAATTTGCAACCTAAAAGTAAAATAAGATAATTCATCGTAGCCCTGCAGATCATTAAGCAGGCATGTGAACTCCCTGAACTCAATAACATCCCCAGATATGAGTGTTAGAAGTTTATGATTCCGAATGTCAGTGTAATGTCAAATTTCTTGAAGAGCACTCGAACCACTCTGGATTTATGGGTTCTGTAACGTCAAAACCACACTTTACAAGAACTTTATGGCCACTTATCCTGCTCCCAGGTCAATAGGTCGCAGCTCTAACAACCGCGGGATCTATCAGTCCCCGGAATAACCGAAGTGGACACGTGAACTCCACGAACCTAAAGACGCCCAATTATAATATTAAGTAGTTTAGGCCCTCTGGCGTAAATATCGCAAAACACCCATTTAATATTGCATGAACAGAAGACTTTTCTCTCTCTTCGTGTCTAACTCTCGTTGCTGTCAGATGTGCTGTCCACAGACGCCAGAAGTCTGGTGGGCACGACGGCTCTTCTCTTAACTCTGGCATGTAAACACTGCTGTTAACACGTCCCGTCCTGGCATGGATTCCGAACAAGTCATATGGCCACTGCAGCTAATACCTTCGTAATGCCTACTGATTTAATAAAGGTGATTTCCTGGATATCATCTGAAATCTGTGTTCCTCTTCTATGGCCCCATGTGTGTTACTCTCCTAAATTTCTTCAGTGATTTCCTGGATCAACACTTCCCCCGACTGCATCACTCCACGCCCGACTGCATCTCCCATAAGTTCTACACATCAATTCCCCTGTGTTAAAATTCCCAAATGTGATTATTATCACACACACACACACACACACACACACACATATATATATATATATATATATATATATATATATATATCAATCATACATACATATTTCTCAAACAACTGAAATACTTGTTTCCTCAGTTCTTTTGCTAAGCTAGTTGAAATAGACACATAACTAAAATAAAATCTGTAGGAAAATATTTCTTGCACTACAAGTTTATTCGTGGACTCGTGGAATCAAGAAATTTTAGGGACGAAAGCGAGTTCAGTGTTATTGAAAGTGATGTTTAGTGAAAGATTGTATAACAGACTTTTTACTTTCATCACTGTCGAGCTTGGATTAAGTCCATATCCAATCTCAAAAATTCGCATAACAGAACACGTAGGGTTGCACATTTATCAATGGAGGGATGTGACTGAACTAGCAATAATTCCCCAAAATTCCCTGTTACGCACAGTTGTGCGCTGTTGACAAAGGCTTAAAAATCGTCATCTATTCGCCCTTAAAAGTTGAACAACCCACCCGATACTTTACGTCACGCTTCTTTACTCAGTTTCTTCATAGTACTTTTCTTATGGTTATTTATAGTGATCCACTTGAGAGAGAAAACTGGCGTCGAGTGCAATGCTACCCTTTTTTCAAAAGTAAGAATTTGAGACGATAATTGTGCAAACACAAGAGAATGGATTATGTGGGGGAGAGGGGGCGCATAATGGGGAGGAGCGTCGTGCAATTTGCTTGTACATACACACTGCATGCTTTGTCAGAGATAAAACAAAATGGTACATTGTTGAACTTAGTTGCATTTTCGCCTTAAGTTTATCGAGTTCCGAATGACCTCCTGTAGTATTTCGACTCGTAAAGCAGTTACAGCAAAACCTCTTTAGTAAAAAGCAATTCATTTATATGGAACCTACAAACAGTAAATTGACATTCATGTGTTCCTTTTTTAAAATATAGACTGGTTCTTAAATACATACAGTGGCTCCCAAAAGTATTCGTACACTTACGATCAATGAAATAGGGGTCTATCCACTAATTAAAATGAATATTTCAGAATTGGTATTTAATAATAAGGTCTATAATCTATTCTTAGCAAAACTACATGAAATATTTTAAAAGCATAGTAAATCTTTATTTTAAAGAAACCAATAATCAAAAAGTAACAAATCTTTATCTCACAAAAGTCATCGTACACTTGTAAAAAATCTCTACGTAATAGTAAATATTCTAATTTTTCGTTAAATTAATATTTAGTAGGATATCCTTTAGCATCCACAACAGCTTTTAAACGTCTGGGAATAGATTGCACTAGTTCTTTTGTAATTTCTGCATCAATGTTCATCCATTCTTCCATCATAATTGTTTTTAGTTCGCTTTTCGTGTGAATGTCGTGTTTTCGTACTCGAACCTCCAGTTCTCTCCAAATATGTTCTATGGGGTTTAAATCTGGCGATTGAGGTGATGTTTTCAAAACTTGTGGACAATTATAGAGACACCAAAGGTGAACGTTGAGAGACGTGTGCTTGGGATCGTTATCTTGATAGAAAACAAAGTTGTTTCCAATACCACATTTTGGGCTGATAATTTTAAATTGCCTCTTAAAATATTTATATAAACAGCATGATTCATTATGCCATCAATAAATACCAAATTACCTAGTCCTGATGCTGACATGCACCCCCACACAAGGACACCTCCACCGCCATGCTTAACTGTTCGTACTAAGTTCTTGGTATTAAGTTCCTCATTTTTTCTTCTCCATACAATTAATTATACGCCCATCGGAACCAAAAATATTAAACTTGCTTTCATCGGCAAATAAGACATTATTTCCAATACGTTTGGGGCGTATTTATCATTGATAGTGCGAAAGAAAGCCTAAGCTTTCTGTTTTTCTCACTCACAAAAAAATTTCTACAGGCAGAATGCCCATGTAATCCAGCTGCTCTGAGAACTCGTCTAACAGTTTCAGGTGAAATTGAGTAGTAAATGTTTCATTAAATTCTGCAAAAACTTTTACAGCACTCAAACGTGGATTTTTCACAATTTTTCTAATTATATATCTCTGATCACGTTTTGTTAACTTTGCCGGACGGCATTTTCTTACCTTGTTTTCGATCCGATTTTCTTATTTAAAGTGTTTTATCACATACTGCACAGTAGAATGGGATAAATTAAGTAATTTAGCAATATTCCGAACTGATTTACCACTACTATGATGAAAAATAATCAATTTTCGAATCCTGCTTGTTGTTTCTTTACGACTACGAGCCATTTTTAAATAATAAATAGAATATTACGGAGTAGGCAAGCAAAAATTGAAGCCAAACGATATTTTAAAAGCCACCACAATTCAAAAATAAAAATAAAGCACCTGACGATAATTTTAATTATGAATTTATCCGAAAATATTTCAGTGTACGATGACTTTTGTGATATAAAGTTTTTGTTACTTTTTGATTACCGGTTTCTTAAAATTAAAGTTTTACTATGTTTTCAAAATATTTCATGTAGTTTTGTTAAGAATAGATTATAGATCTTATTATTAAATACCCATTCTGAAATATTCATTTTAATTAATGGATACACCCCTATTTCATTGAAAATCGTAAGTGTATGAACACTTTTGGGAGCCACTGTACCAACTCCCTGCTTTCTATATTTCCTAAACTTGCTCACTGCGCGACAGTAAACAAACGCAAACCCCTCGTTGATTATAATATTAATTATATTGGCATTTTATAAGCCATTTTATGTAATTTATGAAAACAATTTTATATGTGTGTAAGTAATTTTATTACCATTGTTACTGTAGCTATAGATTTATTTGTCTCTTCAAGGGCTATACCAATGACAAACACATTTCCTGGGGTTATGCTAAGTATAAAAGGTTGAAAACCACTGCCCCAGATGACGCATCCTAGTTGGTACTTTTCCTTAATGCGATGTCCCCAAATTTGGTTGTTTTCTGGAAGGCCACTTTTTGCAGTTATTAAAATTTTTATACCTAAAATGGAAAAGAAACGATCTTTAATATTTTTATGTTGGAATATCTTCTATGTTCATATGCTTGAGTAATGCGTTAAAATCTGAACATATGACTATGACATCAGCGAGAGGAACATTTTTTATTTTATCTAGCAGATTGGTTTAAGAGAAGAAAGGCAGTCAGTTGAATATTTATGACTTCATTCATAAATTCAGATTGCGGAAGTATAAGATGAACATTTAAAATTAATGTCAAGGGAAGCTTATCTCTCTGGCCTTCCTCTGTCCAGTGTAGCACTCTCAGTTACGCTAATATCCTTATTACTAAAAAGGAATGGGATTTTTTTCTTATCTGAATCTTGGGGATGATGTTTGAAATTTGACGCTTGCTTTCACGGGCAAAAAATCCATGCTTCGTTGATTCTCTTGTTCTCACATCATTTAAAAACTAAGCCTTGGTCTAATTTACCGTTAAGTCGATGAAGTTGAAAACGAGTGTCTAACCTTAGGAATTTATGACGATTTCTTCAGTTTTCGTAAATTGGGTTCATTCGTTTTTTTTTTTATTTTCTACGATATTTTTCACGATTGAATATGGTAGACCACCTCTTTCTTTGTTAGTGAGGAATTTCCCTTCCCGGTGATCAAATTTCAAAATCATTCATTTTCAAAATCAAATTTTCATAACTGGAGGTAACTTGGTTCGGAAGGTTTCACATGCGCTGTCATCCAGTCAAGTGCTTGTTGATATGAACTGGCGTAGAATGCTGACCAAGTGTCAGCTATAAATTTCAGCGATATATCTTTCGCAACGCAATTTCATCTATGATAATAAATTTATCGAAGTTACACTTGTAATTATTTAATGGAGGAAAAGTTTGAGAATTTTGACTGTATAGGAACTAAAGCTGAAAGCAGAGGACAGATTCTCGGATTTTTTACCACTTGAAAAGGAAAAAGGATGAGAATTAATTATTTATTTATTTTCAATGAAAAGAAGAAATTGTATCTTTCATGTAAGATGGCTAATTGTGCTTAAAAATTCTGTGTTCAGGTATCTCAAATTTAACCATTCAGGATGCATAGGCAGTAGGCAGCATATATGGAGGTACAATATATGAATATGTCTGCATAACATTCTTATTTAGTTATTTATACACACAAGGGGGGGGGGGGGACTTCTCCCGTTAACGAATCACTTCTCCTCTCCTTCTACCCATCTTTTGTGCTTACGAAAGATTAGCGAGAAAAGTAACAGAGGTGATGGATAAGATATATAAAACAAATAGACATTAATTTACAAAATAAAGGTGCGATCAATTACTTTTATTAATAGTATTTAGTGTTTATGAATTTAAAATCTGTTTTGTGTAGTTTAACGTATGTTAAAAGGTAAATCTCTATTTAACGAATTTTCCATATAACGAACTTTTTGGGGGAATTTAGCGACTTCGTTAAATAGAGGTCCGACTGTATATATATATATATATATATATATATATATATATATATATATATATATATATATGAATGATAAATATGCAAGTAGAGGGATTATACATATTTATATACAGAGCACCGAACCAAAATTGTAATCTATACTTGTTGCACATTTCTTGTTGCTTTACGCAAAAATAGTGATCACCTTATAAACTCTGCGAAATCACAAGAAACGAAGCAGCAGTAACCGTCCGACTCTTCCATCTCGTGAGGCATGAACTGTCGAACAAGTGTGGACAACAAATCGAATGCGTCTAGAGGCATGCCGGGAAGCATGGGCTAAAAGCAAGTCGAAAGGGAAGACGAACCTCAAGTCGGAAGCAAAATCGAACCCGAAAGCGCAAAAGTGTGGACATAGCTTTAGAAGGACACCCGTCTTCCAACAGTGCGCTGCATTTAAAACCGTGTATTTGGGAATGTTTAAACCAGTGGTTCTTAACAAGGGAGGGGGATGGTAGCGAAAAATACGTGTAGAATGTATGTATTTTACTAGGGTTTTTTTAGCCCAGGGGAGCATAGGGTCTAAAAAGTCATCCTGGAGGGGGAGGGTGCAGAGACATCAAAAGGTTGAGAATCACTCGTTTAAATAGTCTGCAGGGTCTCCAGTAGACAAATTACCTATGTAACATCTCCCAATCATGCCGCGACATTTTCGATTAAGTTCGCAATTTGAAAATGATACAGGGGCACCAGAGGCTAGTGTCTGAATACCATTGCGATTTCAGTTCATAATGATTCGTAACGCAGCACAGACAAGTGCATTTGATTCTGAGGGTACGTTGACTTTTGTCAGTATCGTGTATTTCATGAGAGACAGAATTTTTTAATTTATGTATTTACTTCTTTTGAATGTTTTATTTTCGGTTTTATTTAACAGCAGGAAATGAGTTTCCGATTTCTTCATAGGTCTCTCCTTCAACCCTATATTGATAATCTGTGGAAACTTAGTAAACATATATAGTGCCTTGGTGGAAATTTAGATACCAGAGTTTAAGATAGGATTGAACTGTCTAACATTTCGCACATGCGTATGATTAGAGGGTCGAAGAAGTATTAACTCCATGGCTTTCTGTGCAAATAAAAAACATAGTATCAAATGAGTATGTGATGATATAGAAATTTTGTACGCATTTCGACTTTATTTAGCTGTGATGTTAAATGTTCTGAGACATTTTATAGGGGAAAAGGAACATTTTTATTCTTTGTACTCTATCGATAAAAAAGTAAATGAACAGAAATATTGCTTGCCAATTTCAGTGCAATAAAATAGACTAAGATACGAGAGTTATTAAAATTAGAATATATCCTAGTACATGGAAATATCTGGCCACATGTATTTCTGTTCTGTCTTTAAAATAGGTTGAGTGTGTTTATTATTTTTTCATTTCACTACCTAATTTCAATCTTAATTCCTCACTATTTGGCGTAGTTTTTCAGTTTAAAATCGTTGGTATAAATATAAATTTATTAATTTTCCAATATAACCTGTGTAATAACGAGACAACTCGTAATCAGTTGGTCGTTATTATGAAGGAAAATGTATCTCTTAGAAATATTAAAAATAAATAACTCGCATTTTGAGGACAACTTGCGATAAACGATAACGTAGGCGTTTATAGCATCTGGTCTTTTGCTTAGGGTACCGAAGACTCACTCTTCGGATATCTCGATAATTCTTTATCATGTTACTTTGATAAGATTTTTTTTCTTCTTCTATCATTTATTTCTTTCTATGTGTGTGGCATTCTTATTGTTTTCGAATATTTCACTCTTTTAAGAATGTTTAACCTTTTTCGACCTTTAAATTCGGGTATACTGATTTTGTTTTCTGATTCACATCCAAAATTGGGTAAAAAAAATGTTACCTTTTTAATTAAATAAGTAACCCCAAAAATTTAATGAAACAACCATTATATTTATTTATGATTCTATTTATTTGGTATTATTAAATTAAGAGCTAAACTTCACCCTACTCATCAGCTACAGCTGTAGTTGAGATTGGTGTGGGAATCGTATTCGCCAAACGATATCTTGTATCCATTTTCCTTTGAGCCGGAGATGGCCGAATGGCTAGGGTGCTGGCCTTCGGTACCAGAGTCTGTGGGTTCGAATCCCACTCTTGGCATGGACGTTTGTAGCCGTTTGGGATCGGCTTTAAGCAGTAGGTCCCGGTCTAATTAGCCCTCAAGTAGCAAAAAATTGACCATAGCGCTCCAAACCAAACCAAATCAAACCAGACCAACCATTTTTCAGTGTTGTTTTGTTCTAAAAGTGAAATTTGATGAAGGCTGCAACTTTTTTTTCATCTCCCTAATGCAGTATTTGAAAAGAATATTTTATATTTACGTATTTTACGAAGTCAGAGAAATGTTACTTTCAAAAATATTGGTAAGAATCCACCATGTAAACAAAAATCCTCTTCCACAAGAGACTTTGCTGAGCACCCCAAACCAGCTTTAGATTTTTATTTTAGAAAGTGCAGTAGTTCGTAAGATTTCACTATTTTCAACATCTGCTTTTTAAGGTCTTTAAAAAGTAGGCCAGGTGTACTACTAGCTCATTAGTTGTTAAGGGTACCAACAGATCTTCAAACCGCGATCGATCCACAATTATCCTAGTTCGACTAGACTGTAGAAGAATATGAAGAAAACCTCTCTGGCTTCTGTTGAAAATCGTAACGGGAAACAAAGTTTAAAGGCGGAAATTCATACACGGGTATGCTGTCTTCTCAAAATAAACTGTAGAAAAACCGATTTACGTTCCTTTATTTTTTAACGAATTTCAAAGAAAATATCTCCATTATCATGTCGTTATTTCACGGAAAAAAAAATTATAGATTTTGATAAAAATGTATGTTCTTCTATTCTGTTTCCGTTATTTGTTAAATATAAGATGCCTATATATAGAAATTGCTTTTCAAATTTAAACGTAAGCAGGGACTTCGCGCAAATTTAACCAGACGATAAAAGAGCAAAACTTTTGGGTGAAGAGAAAATAGGAAAGTTTAGTATAAAAGTATGGGATATTTCTCTGTGTGTAGTATCCTAAACTTTTCGTATTTTGTCCTTTTTCAAGACACTTCATTTGAATTTCCAAGCGAAATTTTCTATCATTCCCATTTTTTAGCTTACCATATCTTTCTTTGTTGTAGGTTCATGCTTATATCATCAGCTCTCTGCGCAACAACATGCCCTCTATGTTCGGCAAGGACAGTAAAAAGAAGGAACTGATCAAGAACCTGCAGTCTGTGTACGATGAGATCCAGCGCGAGCACCACCTTCCCCCCGGCGACTTCCCCGATATCCGGGACATGCAGGAGAAGCTGATCCACATGGACTTCACGAAATTCCACCCGTTGAAGCCAAGGCTGCTGGAGACGGTGGACAGGATGCTTGCCGAGGACATCGCCCGCCTCATGGCGCAGATCCCGCAGGAGCAGCGCGACCAGACCCGGGAGGAGACGGAGGTGAAGGGCGGCGCGTTCGACGGCGTGCAGCAGAGCCCCTTCACGTACGGCCGGGGCGAGGGCATCGACGCCGGATCCATGGACGCCGAGTGGATCGTGGGCCGGGAGCGATACAAGTACGACGACGTATTCCAGAGCCTCAACCCCGTCGATGGCAAGATCACGGGGGCCAGCGCCAAGGCCGAGATGGTCAAGTCCAAGCTGCCCAACACGGTGCTCGGCAAGGTCTGGAAGCTGTCCGACCTGGACAAGGATGGCATGCTGGACTCGGACGAGTTCGCCCTAGCCATGCACCTCATCAGCATCAAACTTCAGGGGCATGACCTGCCGGTCGACTTGCCGGATCACCTGGTGCCGCCCTCCAAAAAAATGTTCGTGCGCTGAGCGGCCGAACGACCAAAAATTCGAACTTTTTACTTTGTTCGGTGGGGAGGGGATTGGAAGACTAGGAGATCTGTTACTTCTATACTTACTACTGCTATTTTAGTAATCGTCTCCAATACAAATTTAGATAATTATATTTTCATATCTTTTTTACTCTGTCCCAATTTTTTTATGTACTTTATTGTGTATAATAAAAAGGAATACCTCTATTTATTGTATCCCTTTTTGGATGATAAGGAATACTATGAATCCAATAGCTCTTAATATACTTCAGCGTTTTTAAGATGTTGAACTATTTATCTGTGTGCCCCAATTCATTGTTTGGTTGGCATCAGCATAATTCTTAGAGGGTATTCGTATATTGTTATTTTGAAAATTTACCCGAAGATTTTGGTAGAAAATAAAGTGATTGTTCTCAGTGACTCTTAAATATTGTATTTTTAAAGCTAAGAATGGGAGCCAAAACCTTTATAAAATCTGGGCATCGTTAAAATAATTGTTTCTTTTCCCGGTTTTCTTGTCTAGTTTAATTTAGGCCATCTTTAATCCTGCAGATCTCCAAGCGTTTCAATCCCCATTTGTCAACTTTCGACAAACACAATATGCTATAATCATCAATGTACCGAAATGTCGCTAGACTCCATCGAGCAACGTCGTGGACTGTTGTAGCTTGGAATTCACGTATATCTCTATGAGAAATCGCCTTGTACATTTTTCTTTGTAATCATAAGCCCTTAATTTTGTTTTCGCTGGGCATGAGAGGGCAACATAATCCCTCACGGGAAGCTGGTTTTAACTTCCCTTGGCGTAATTGTGTGTAGACACGAAAATGTTTTGAATAGCACGGACTCTATTTTGTTAAATCTCAAAAATCGTGTCACTGTTATTTTTCTATTTCAGTTCTAAAATGGTTGACAATTTTAAAGTCTTTGTATGCTCCGTATTTCTAAAACTGGTTTCTTATTTTTTTCCCCCTTTTATAAATGAAAATCCGTATTGCAAGTACATGTAGTGCATAGTGTTACGGATAAGAGACCGCGGATAAAGGGTAATTTCCATTTGAATGACATATCATATCTTCTCCGAAAGTAGTTCTTTGTTACTAATCTTAAACTAAAAGCTACTTTAACTCTGTTTTAAATCTATGTTTTAATCATGTTTAAAATCTTTTCTTTTTATTTAAAAATGTTGAGTTTAATAACATCTTCTTTGAGTAAATATGCCTAACATTCTAATTATATCCATCGTTACATTAATATCTCTCTCAAAAATATATTCCAAATTCTCGCCGTACCAAGATATGACTGCTGAATACTAGTAGTGTGTTTGAAATCTATTCATTAACTTTGTGAATTGCACAGTTGTGGAGAGTGTATATATTCATCATTATAAATATGTAACTATATTTGCAACGTTATTTTCATTAACTGTGGTAAGTTTCAGTTATTGTAAGAGGAAATGGTAAATATATTTGAGAGGTAAGGGGAGGGGCAAAATAAAAAGGAATATCTAAGAAAAATTGTCAGTTTATCTAAACTTCTTAAAATAAATTCGACCTGCTTCTACCCATAAGTACTTTGGGGAAGGTGTTACAGTTTCTTTAGATTGCTGTAGTGTGTTAAGTTTTTGCTATCGTTTATTTTCAACATGAATGATGGGCTGAGAAAAAGGTTTAACAGTCATTGTTAATTCGCGTCATTTGTTAAATATGGTGCCCATACATTTTATCTCTCATTCCATATGTGGATTTTTCTTAAGTTATTTGTTTCCATGTATTTGTTCGTTGCTTAGTCACTTTCTTGTGCTTAGACTTTCGTTTTTAAGCTTTACTGTCGATTTCCACGATATTAGTACCAAAGCTGTATTTTGTTTTGCTTCTCGGCATGTGCTCACAGAAAGTGCCTGTAGTAACATTTAATATTTTTGACTGTATCTCGACTAGTTTTCTGCGGCACGAGGGCTCTTCTGTGTTCTAGTTAAATTTATTTATAATTTAATTGAAACTAAGTTCATTTTAAGTGTTAGAAATAACATGTACTTATGTTGTGACTCTTCAGTTAGGTTTTGTACTTATTCTTCGCAAGTATAATCTAATTCGACACATTTCAGATACTTAGTATTGAATGCTGGGGTAGTAAATAAGATTTAAGTTATTCGAGTAATATGATTATTTAATCAATTTTTTTTTCTTTCCCAGTGGTTATGTCTCAGTAATCATGTTAAGAGTACAAATAATTTAACCTGAAGTATCTGCGACTTAATCTGTCAGCATTTCTTTTATTAGTTTAGTACTTTATTTTCTTTGTTGAAATCAAATGTATATTTTATCGAGTATGTTGTAATTTCTTGTGTGCATTTTCATTCCAGTGGAATATGCTTTTGTTGTGTGTGTGATTCGGCAGGATTGCATTTAAAATGCGATTCCTTTTCTTGCTTACCTCTCTGGCATGCAAAATTTCGGCGTGTGTACCAACATTCATGATTTTGCAGTATCGATATCATGCATGACTTTTTATATGCTCTCACCAAAGCGAGGGATTCGGCTGAATATGTTACAGATCATATATGCGTCTGGCTTGCTCTCTTATTTAGCTTGAACTAGATTTCTCTTAAGAGCTTACAAAAATGCCAGCTGCTGAGGACCATCAATTATGAGGATTTTTTAAAAATAACAACATTTGAAAGGTTACTTTATATTATTTCTTTGTTACTGCTTTAGATGAAATGAAAATTCTTGATATTTTTCTCTTTTTTTGTAATGAATAGTTTAATAAATTGTTGATAAAATATGATTCATTTTTCTTATTTCTTGTATTTGATGACACTAATTTATCCAAAGTAATTGAACACTATTCTCGTTTTTTAAAAAAGGCTTTTATAAAAAACTTTAACTGGTTTTATTACTAAAGCGACTGGTCTTGGCATACTTTCTACTTTCGCTTCGATTGATTTTACATTCGAGACTTCCTGCAAAGCAGCTACCAGAAATTTTGTACACGAAAGGCCGTTGTGGTCGAAGCCTTCCCAGACAACTGTGTGGAAGCCGCTCTGACTTTTCGGCCTCTATCTCTATTCTATTCTGGCCGGTTGAATGGCTAGGGCGCTGGCATTTGGTACTAGGGTTGCCAACCGTCCCGGATTGGCCGGAATTGGAATCGCTGTCCCCGATCCCGGATGAATGCCACATTGTCCCGGAAATTTAGAGAAAACTATTTTAATTTTTTTTAATTATTGAAATTGACATCATGTAAATCCGTTGAACGTCCTTCCAACGTATACGTTCCCTCCTCCACTACTATTTAGACACGCCAGTCTGTTCAAAGCATTTGGCGTGTTCAGACGTGTTTAGTTGTTTGAGCCTGGCTTTGTTTTTCACAACTTTGTGTAATATGCTCGTTCAGTGAAGATGGAAAGCAGTAATTCAAATAGTGACAGTGAACGAGGGCCGACCAGCAGCTATGTTTGTACACCGCCGAGGAAAATTAAAAGATGGTCTGTGTTTACAAGGACGAATGGATGCAGGATGATTTTTCCAGTTTTCCCATCTCTCGTCTCCACGAGAGCCTCGCGTCCTTTGGTAGAAAGTTATTATTTTGGTTTAGGAATTTCTAAATTGAAGTTCGTTTGGTTTTTCGTCCTTCGACGCCAACGAGAACAAGTACCGACTTCACACTCCGGAGTGCCTTCACGCTGCTCACCGTCTTCACAGAGAATTTTGGGACCTGTTGAATTTTTATTTTGCGTTGCTTCAGTACGATTCGTGTGGAGAGGACAGTTTGGCGGAATCCAGTTGCGCTTGACTATGATATCATCTGATGACGCAACAATCACTAGGTGTTTTTCGCACGCGAAACGTGCAGCACGTTTTTGGATAACAAAGCATTAGATCAGGGAGGATAGCTGTTTGCAACGGACGTGCGTGTGTTGGGGCTGGAGAAATGATGAAAAAATGGCGATTTAGCTGGGTTGAGTTGGTTTTTGATTAATGTTAATTAATAAAGTTTTTAAATGTCTTAGTTCGTAGTCGTAGTTCTTGCGACAGGCCTACTTTGTTGACTGCTTTTTGATTAATTTATTAGATAATGGGTACGTGGAGTAAGCACCGTGACATATATATATATATATATATATAATTAAGGTTCTATAATACACTGAATTAGGGATACCTAACTAGTAACGAGTTGGGCCTCCTCTGGCCTTGATAACGGCTGCCACACGACGAGGTATAGATTCAACAAGTTTCTGGAAACGTTCCACGGGAATGGCTTGCCAAATATTGGCTAAAGCTGTCCATAATTCAGTAAGGTTTTTTGTTGCTGTGGGATGGCCTTTCACGCCTTGTTTCAAAACATCCCAAAGATGCTCAATAGGATTTAAGTCTGGTCTTCTAGGTGGCCAATTCATGACAGAGAAGTCAGAGGAATGCTCATCCAACCAGCTAGTGGCCAACCGGGACTTGTGAGAGGTACAGTTGTCTTGCTGGAAAACTCCATTACCGTACGGATAACAGAACAGCATAAACGGATGGAGGTGATCACCCAGCAACTCTACGTACCGAATTGCATTGAGGGAGGTTGGTACACGCACCAAAGATCCCAAACTGTGCCACGAAAAAACACCCCAGACCATGATTGAGCCACCATGCCCTTGTACAGTTCCAGCCAGGCATGCAGGATCATGGCTTCATGAGCCTGACGCCATATTCTCAGCCTCCCGTCGGCGTTAAGTAGTCGGAATCGAGACTCATCACTCCATGCTACTCGTTTCCAGTCCTCTACACTCCAGTCTCTGTGCTCTCTTGCCCAGGCAAGACGTGCAGCCCGATGGCGAGTATAGAGCTATGGTACTCTCGTAGGTCGACGGCTCCCGAAACCCATACGGTGAAGCGAGCGTTGCACAGTCCGTTTACTGACTGTACGACTGGCACCGTCATTAAACTGGATGGTAATTTGAGCTAATGTTTGGCTTCGCTGGCTACGTACAATACGCCTGAGCCGTCTCTCACCACGCACTGTCAAGGCTAATTGTCCTTTGCAGTTTGCCCGATCGCTAGTTTTTTTTCCACCATCCATGTATTCTTGGTATACTCTTGACACTGTCGACCTTGAAAATCCTAGCTGTCTGACGATTTCGGAAATTGAATGGCCCATGCGTCGCGCACCTACGATTTGTCCGCGATCGAAGGCGTCTAAATCAGGCAGTTTACCCATACTGGCAATTCCAACAACTAATTCAGAACAACCACAGTACGCGTATATATGCAGCAACAGCGCCCTCACTTGCGCATACATGATGCGCAGCGCTACACAATTTGCATAGGCTTTGCTATCCCTATAATTCAGTGGCACTTCAGTGTAGTTAAGATAAAAAATATAAATAATAAATTTAAAAAAAACTCGTATTTTAATTTTTTTTCATACATAAGTTTTCTCAGAAAACTAGGTAATGGCTGACTGGTAATGATGATGATGTTCAGTTTTGAGCTATTTGTCCCGGAATCGTCACAGAAAAAGTTGGCAACCCTATTTGGTACCCGATTCCGTGGGTCTAAGTCCCACTCTTGACATGGACGTTTCTAGCCGTTCGGAATCGGCTCTAAGCAGTAGGTCCCGGTTTAATGATCCCTCGTGTAGCAAACGTTGACCGTAGCGCTCCAAACCAACCATTCTATTCCAGCACACATCGTGCTATTTGGTGGAAAGTTTCACCGAATTCTGATAAAAGAAATGGCGTTCCATATCTTTTGATACTGCCTATTACCAGGAGAAAGCTGCTCGGAGTGATTTCGTTAATGGATAAAAGCGCAGTATTTTGCAGTTGTTAAAGATTCGTGACCCGTGATCATACGCTCTGCCATCTAGGGCGGCGATTTTAATTTTTTCATTCCAAAGCAGAAAGAATCAAGAATTTTGGTAGGAAAAAAATATGCGAGTGTGGTGTTCGATAATATGCCCTAGGAAACTTATACTTTTGTGTCATGCAACACTCTTGAACATTGTTTCGGTTTCTTTCCAAGTGTGGGATATATTAGAACATAAGTTGTACTTTTGAGAAAAGTTTATGCTTTAAGGTGTAATTTCGGGATACTTGCGAGTTTCGATAGTTTGCCCTATTTTTCTATTTGCCCTATAACAGATAACACTCTTAAAATGAAAAAGGCATAACCGAAAAATTTGATTCATTAGATCACTGTCGTTTAAAGTTTCGAGGATTTTAGCTTTTCAAAATCAATTTGACGAGAAAAAAAAATCGAAAGGCCTTTTATGAAATTAAAATTTTATCGAATAACCGCCAAAACGTTTTCTGAGTTTTGATGCTTAGCTGTTACCACAGGGTTGATTCGTTTATTGGAGCGCTACGATCATATTCTGTGACATGGAGGCTGAACTGCCCGGAACCTATGTCCTAAAGCATATTCCGAAAAGCTGACTATGGTCCCAAAAACTAGCACTCTAGGCTTTGAGCCTGGTGAGCTCAGGACTTACTCCCTATCGAGTTTACACGTGAGGTGAAAAGATATTTATTCGAAAGTTGTTCCCTTTTCCAAGTAAGCATGACATCGAAAATTTGACTCATATACAGTGGAATCTCGATCGATCGTTTTCGGATCCATCGTTTTTCCATTTGCGTCGTTCATTTTATCCAGTTCCAACAATCATATTGCTTTGTTATGTTTCCGCATCTATCGTTTTCCCACATTTATCGTTCATTTCAATAGGTCCCTTGGAAAACGATAGATCGAGATTCCACTGTACTTGGTTTCTCCAGCGTAGTGAAAGTTAAGTATATCGATGTCGAGTGAGCAGGGCCCGATTTAGAAAATTCTTGACTATAGGCACAACTTGGGATGGGGCCCCCTAACACTGATGTGGGCGTAAAATTTCCAAAATAAACACACACAACAAAAAATAATCATGAATCATTGTGAAAGTACCATTTTACCAAGAATTGGCTACTTGAAGCGTAGAACATTGTCAAATAACAAAAAGCAATACAACATATTAACTTCATCGTTAAAACACCGATACAATGCAACCAGAAAAACTTATTACTCCCTTATATACGCTATAACATACATATGATGAACCAATCAATCAAATTTGGAAGGATATATAAAAAAATTGCTATTAAAAAAGGTGAAATTTAAAAAAATTGAATTGGGAATTCTTTTCTTTAATAATTTTTTTTTTTTTTTTTTTTTTTTTTTTTTGGGGGGGGGGGGGGGGCTCTGCTAGGCCCGTCCCTAATGGAATATCAGGGCCTGCGAGTGAGATAAGAGTTTTCGTGCTGTACTGGTTGCCTAACTTCATAATTGAGTGTCTTGAAAGACCATCTAAAGTTAAATTCATTCAAGGACATACAATACCTTTTGTTCGAGATCTGCGTGCATCATCATAGGCTAGTTTGAAACCGAGGAAACTTCATGAAATTTTCAAAAGGACAGTTACAGTGGAAAGTTCTTTTATTCTATTCAAACATATACAGGAAAATAAATGTGGGCTGTGACAAAAAGCCAAAAAAGGATCTAGCCAGTTTACAGAAAAAAAATCAATTGCGTGCGTGAACCGAAGTAACTGCTTAAAACATTTATATGGTTAGCGTTTAATTATTCGTGATTTTTTAACTATTTGCGTACTAGTTAGTAAATTATAAACCGTTGTGTATTTTTAGCTGCCATTTAAATTTTGGATCTGTATTTTGACCGTTAAGTAAGAAAGAAGGAGAATATTGATTTATCAATTTGGTTTTGAGAAACGAATACTTCCTATTTCCAAGAAACGATTTTTTTGTCACTGCGTAAAAGAATATAAATTGAGTACTATTTATAACTTTGCCGTCAAAATATGTTTCACGTCAGAAATGTTTAATGTTTGTTTCTAATGCCCAGGAATTGCTGCAGCTATAAGACGAAGGGAAACGGTTTATTCATAAACTAAGGAGATGACAAATGAGTGAAGTACTGCGGATTCATACTACTAATGCAACACTATGTTTTGCGTTAGGTGTTCCCATCAAAAGTACATCAATCGTAAACTGATCAAGGAAGGCTCGCAGCCTAAAATTAAATATCTTACAAAGGGCCCCATAGATAATTTTTGGATAATACATGTATGTATGAAAAATTCGAATTTAGGGAGAGAGGCTGCACCCACGGCTTACAACCCTGACTTGAGAATCTACTTTAACATTCACTCGATTCCTTTACGTAAAATTAAAGCCCTTATTATGAGAAATTTTTTAGGCGGAGATTTAGTAATAAAAGTTTGTAACGGCTCCCTGTAGTACAGCTAAACACTGCCCGCCCAAGAACAGTGCCCTCTGGCGGCAAGCCAAAAAGAAACTTCAGTAAAAGCCAAGATTTTGACAAAATACCTCAATATAGTATCCATATTCGACGTTTTTTTAATCCAAGATGTTTTCCCAAATTAAAAAGGATTTTATTTTACTAAAAAGTTGAGTTCTTGCAGTGTTATTTCGTTATAAGTGGCTAAAACTAAAAGTTTACTCTTCATTAAAAAAAAAAAAAATGTCTTTGATTCATCAAGCTGTAAATATTAAATTAGATTTTAAAAAATATATATTTTATTCGAATTTTAGCTTATCATATTGAACTTAAAACTATGCTTTATTCCGTTTATTCTCGAAACCAGTGTTTTATGGGTAAAATGAAGTACGTTATCGATGGGTAAACAGTTGCAATACCCGGCGATGACAATTATTTTCCCCCGACCTTAATATCACTTCAGACATAAAAACATCCGTTGAAACAACTGATTTCACGTCGCATCCGCCACGGTGAGTGTACTTTTCTTTATCAGCATGCACAGGTATGGCTCAAGAACGTGAGATTCCGAAGGAATGTTTCATTCGCACAGGTGATTCAACATCGATCGCACCAAACTTGGTTGTTATCTTTCAATCTTAGTCGTCGCACAGTGCAAACATTACTGCTACCATGCGAGTAATTTGAAAAAAAATAAATTATAATACCTGTGCTGCTTTTGAATAACTACCTTTCGCGAAGAAATTAGGAATTCAATATAAGATTCCTTATTGTCTTAAAATACGTATGTTTAAATTTTTGGAATCATTTAAAACGGAATGTAAAATACCTGTTGCTATTAATGACTCTTAGCAATATTTCCTTCCTAGGACAACAGTCCATCATTTACCATTTGCTCGCGAATGGCAATAAGATAATACTTTTGTTCACGAGGATTTAATTTAAAAACAAAGTTGCAGTATGAAATTTTATTTGAATAGATAGAACAGGGCCGTAACGAGGGTATGAAGAGCCTTTGGCAAGTGTCTAACTTACGCCTCCCTGTAACCAAATGGTAAAAAAAAATAAATAAATAAAAATGAAAATAAAAATTTTAATGTAACAAGTTAAATTTTACTAAATGCAATATATTAAATACTATTAACCTCGTCAAAATGAGTTGCCTGTATATACAATAATGTATTTGTCAAGGTATGAATAAATAATTTATAACCTAAATAAGAATAAATTTTTATTCATATGCAATAACGACAAAATAAAAGATTATAAAACATACGTATATGTTAAAATAATATAATAAAAACATAAAAAATTCAGCATATTTTATAAAGTAATTTTTCTTGCTTTTTCCTTTGCAAACACAACTATTATATCGTCATAATTTAATGTTTTGGCAACATCTTTTTCAACTGATATTATAGACATGTTTGCTATCGTTCTTGTCCAATAGAGGAACAAAGATATGATTTTACAATTTTTAATTTGCCAAACGAACGTTCGCAGGAAGCTGTTGTTACAGGCATTGTTATGAAAATCCTTAATGCTATGCCTAGATTTAGATACGTGTTTTGTAATGAGAGTTCGTGATTGTTTTGCAAGATTTGAAAAGCGTCCATATCCCCTAAATTTTCAAAAACTTCCATGGCTTGATATTTGAAACTCTCAATTTCACATACAAATTCTGGGGCATCTAAGTCTCTATAATATTGCAATGCTAGGTCTGCACATCGTTTAAGATCATCTAGCGGCATAATTTTTAAAGCGTGTCCTTTTTTAAAAAACTGAACTGAAGTCGTTTGTGACCTCTTGCAAAACAATAAATCTATCATTGAGTTGTATCAGTATTATATCTAAAACATCACACATTTTTCTTTTGGTAATGCACTATCATTCATGGCAAACGAATCATCAGTAGCTTTCTCACCAGGCATATTTTTTATTTTGCACCGTCTCTTTTCTGGAATGTAAGTTTCAATATTTGTTGTTTCGGCTAAACTTTTTGCTGAATTGTGAAGCGAATCGAAAAAAATCATTTCGGTACTGTTGAATTTAATTTTTTAGAGCATTTATCAATTTCGCAGCATTTTCGACTGTGGTTTATCTTTCTTGTAAAAGTAAATTTACTTTAGCTTTCTTAATATTGTATCCCAAAATATTAATAGTGCAACAAATTAAAATTTTGTTAAATTTAGCAACATTCGAGCATTTGTTAGAATCTACTGTAACTTGTCTTTGTCCATCAAACATTTCATTAAGAAATTCTATTATTAAAGATAATTGATTTCGTAAAGCTTTAACCGCGTTAGCTTTCGCGGAATACCTTGTGTCACTTAAACCTTTAGACAAACGGATATTTTTTTCTTCGAAAGATCCCATCTACTAGTAGAATTTACAAAATGTTAAACAATTGTTGAATTGTTTCAAAACATGATTTCATTTGAACACATGTTTGTGCAGCATGAACGCCTATTAAATTAAGGCTGTCAGCCATGCATGGAACAAACCTCACCATAGTATTGATATGTCGAAAACGAAATAGACCACTGATTTTTTTTTTTTTAAATTACGCCCACCATCGTCTTCTCAGACATAAGGCGTCTTGCAGTCCAATACAAAAGGGAAGAGGCTCCAGAAAGGGGGAGAACTCCATCACAAGAGCGAACGTTAAGTGGGAAGGGGGCAACTGAAAACCCCAGTCATGTGCATAGTATTGCAGAGTGGGCAGAATGGAGAATCGGCTAGTTTAATTCTATAAAGATGGGCCTGCAAGTAATCATGTCCAGTGATGATTCTAATACACGCCACTCCCTTGACTCTGGGGAGGAGGGAAAGTTGAGTACGTCTCTGGTTATCAAGTAGACAAACCCAGGGACGGATTTACATATTTTTATGCCCTAGGCCAAAGCACCATTTTGCGCCCCCTTCCTACCATTTAAATTTTTGACTTATAACATTAGATTTAATATACAGTAAGAGTTTTTGAAACATATATACTTAATAAACATTTGAATAACATATTTTGAATAAAAATGTTCTGCATAATTTCTTCTAATTTATCTAAAAATTACAATTAAAATTTTTTCCTTCGTGCTTTCGCCCATGAAAATTTTTCCATAGTTTCATTGAAGTCAACAGATCTTGTTAAATCTGCTTCAATGCAAAGAAGTGCCAAGGCATTTAGTTTGTATTGTTGAAGCAAAGATCTTAAATGATCCTTTATTCTTTTTAGGGCAGAAAATGATCTTTCTGCAGAGGCATTTGTGGCAGGTGTGCACACAAACATTCTCAATACGATATCAACATTTGGGTACACTGTTTGTAATCCACTTTCACGTAGCCACTTGCAAATTGCTAAGGAATTTTTCGAACCAATGCTGCACTCAGTTATGTTAGATTTTAGATGTTGCAGTTCATCACATTATGCAGGCTCCAAATCATCTTTAAAAATTGCCTATAATTTTCTTCCCTCTTCTTCAGGCTCATGAGAAGTCAGTGATCAAATTGTCGTAATTCCTTTAAATTTTTCACCGAGCTCTCTATAAGTTTGTGACCTCTTCTCAAGCTCTGCTTGGAGTTTGTCCACAATCGTGAAATAGGTATTAACTCTAAAGCCCGTTTAAATTAACTTCGCCTTTACATTTTTCGTCAGCTTGTAGTATTCTGAAAACCTGACGCTTTTCATCACGCTCATAAACTTTCTTTTCAGAAATATCCAGAGCTATGTTTTCATATACACTGAAGTGCTACTGAATTAGGGATACCTACCTAGTAACGAGTTGGGCCTCCTCTGGCCTTGATAACACGGCTGCCACACGACGAGGCATAGATTCAACAAGTTTCTGGAAACGTTCCACGGGAATGGCTTGCCAAATATTGGCTAAAGCTGTACATAATTCAGTAAGGTTCTTTGGTGCTGTGTGATGGCCTTTCACGCCTTGTTCCAAAACATCCCAAAGATGCTCAATAGAATTTAAGTCTGGGCTTCTAGGTGGCCAATTCATGACAGAGAAGTCAGAGGAATGATCATCCAACCAGCCAGTAGCCAACCGGGAGTTGTGAGAGGTACAGTTGTCTTGCTGGAAAATTCCATTACCGTGCGGATAACAGAACAGCATAAACGGATGGAGGTGATCACCCAGCAACTCTACGTACCGAATTGCATTGACGGAGGTTGGTACACGCACCAAAGATCCCAAACTGTGCCACGAAAAAACACCCCAGACCATGATTGAGCCACCATGCCCTTGTACAGTTCCAGCCAGGCATGCAGGATCCATGGCTTCATGAGCCTGACGCCATATTATCAGCCTCCCGTCGGCGTTAAGTAATCGGAATCGAGACTCATCACTCCATGCTACTCGTTTCCAGTCCTCTACACTCCAGTCTCTGTGCTCTCTTGCCCAGGCAAGACGTGCAGCCCGATGGCGAGTATAGAGCAATGGTACTCTCGTAGGTCGACGGCTCCCGAAACCCCTACGGTGAAGCGAGTGTTGCACAGTCCGTTTACTGACTGTACGACTGACACTGTCATTAAACTGGGTGGTAATTTGAGCGAATGTTTGGCTTCGCTGGCTACGTGCAATACGCCTGAGCCATCTCTCACCACGCATTGTCAAGGCTAATTGTCCTTTGGAGTTTGCCCGATCGCTAGTTTTTTTCCACCATCCATGTATTCTTGGTATACTCTTGACACTGTCGACCTTGAAAATCCTAGCTGTCTGACGATTTCGGAAATTGAATGGCCCATGCGTCGCGCACCTACGATTTGTCCGCGATTGAAGGCGTCTAAATCGGGCAGTTTGCCCATCCTGGCAATTCCAACAACTAATTCAGAACAACCACAGTACGCGCTATATATGCAGTTACCACAGCGCCCTCACTTGCGCATACATGATGAGCAGCGCTACACAATTTGCATAGGCTTTGCTATCCCGAATTCAGTGGCACTTCAGTGTATATCAAATTTAAAGAGTGTCCTACACAAGGTATGAAGGATGCAAGAGGAGAAACTTCAAGTATCCTAGCCTGAAGACCTGAGTAAACACCAGCCATATTAGCTGCATTGTCATGATTGACCACGACATTTCAAGATATGAAGGTGGAGATCAGTGACAGCTTCAAACATTTCATGGGCTTTGTGGTCAAAATTTTATAAATCTCTCAACAGGTTTCCCATTTTCTTCACATATCGCAAAACAAACGACACCTGATCCACATATCAGGAGTTGAATCTACAACAATGGAATAGTACTTTGATATTTTAGCTTCATTAGCAATATGCGTTAGTACTTTTTTAGCTAGGAGCTCGATGAACTCATCGCAAATAGTAGATGAGAGATAGTATGTCTGTCCACTACCTCGATTCCCGAATTTCCTGATGTGATCAGCCAAAAATGGATCAAACACAGAAATTGTCTCGAACATCAGCATGTAGTTGCCATTATTATTAGAACCAAATATTTCATTTAGACCTCTAAATGGCGAATCAAGAGCTTTAATTACTACAACCCCTCTGTGTAACACATTTCTCCAGTACTCAGTTTCTTGATCAACCATTTTAGTTAGTTGCATATTGATTCTTCCAAGTTTAGCTCCTCTATGTTTTAAAATTAGGATTTTATTTCTGTGACAAACCGAATTTTCGTGTTCCTTCAGTCTAGATGATACGTTTTTCCAGTCATTAAATCCATTTCTTACAAAAGATGATTCAGTCTTTGTACCAGAATGGAAGAAAAGACAAGGTCCGCAGAAGACACTTCCTTTACTTTCTGAATATACTAACCAACCTCAGTCTTACGTATCACCGTTTACTAGTTTGCGGCTAAAGTAACTACCATTAAATGGCCAGCTTCTATCGCCGTATTGCCTCTTCGACTTGAGAAATCTACATTTTTATTCTGATTAAGACCATATTGAGATACGTATTCTTTTGTGAGGTTCAAGTCCGACTGCTTTCTGCAAACCTTATCCCTTCAAATTGCAAGAATTCTTAACCTGCGTCTCGTTAACTCATAATGGATGTTTGGGAAAAGAATGAAAGAAAAAGAAGGAAAAAATAATTAGTCAGTTGACGAAAAAATCATTTCAAAATGCGTATATTGCAAATAACATTTTTAGCGATACTAAGAATATATAAATAAAAATGAAAAAGAAAAAAATTGAACTTTCTCATTTTATATATATAAAAATTTTATAATTTGGTTGTTACTTCTTCTAAATGTACGCCCTCTTAACGGCTGCATCCTAGGCCATGGCCTAGATTGGCCTTATGGGAAATCCGTCCCTGGACAAACCCAAGATTTTCCATCAGCTAACTCTTAAGAGTAGAAATTCTTCTGTGCCGACTTATTGCTTCTGAGAAGTCGCTTGACATTTCGAAGAGGAGTCGGGAGACAAGGCGGTTGTAGCGTCGAAGCTTCCTTAGCCAACAAGTCAGCTTGCTCATTGCCATAAATGTCGCAATGGCTAGGAATCCTTTGGAGGACGACCTCTCTTCCAGTACTGATTATTTCTCGACATACGCTACGAAACCCATAAAATAGTACTACATTCTTCTGTACAGTGGTTTTATCACGACAGCGATTTTATTTGTACTTTTCTCTTCTTTTTTCTGGCGAGATACTTTAGTTTCACTTTTCTTCTAAAACGATATTTTAGGAATGTTATCAATCGCTGTAAAAACTTTTTCGTAATGAATATCATTGCGAAGTTTTGGAACAGCTAGTTTCACTTTTCTTCTAAAACCATATTTTAGGAATGTTATCAATCGCTGTAAAAACTTTTTCGTAATGAATATCATTGCGAAGTTTTGGAACAGCTTGTATCCTTCAAACCGGGTGCCAAACGCATCGCCAGAGGAAGATCTACTCTTGATGTGCTAACAGATTCGCGGTCAAAAATTTCACGCTTCCATGAGTATCAGAGAAAGTAAAAAAAGTGACTGGTGACCAAGCAGAAAATCTGTGAAACTGGACCCCTAAAGGCATATCTGATTGGAAAAAATCACAATAAGACTGGATAAAATCACAAAGTTTATTTTAGAAACTCAATAGTTAAAATATTATAAACAATCCAGAAACTGCCTCTCAGAGGGCGCGGTAGCCCGGTTGGCAAGAGCAGCGGGCCAGTGATCTGAACGTCCCTGGTTCGAGGCTCGTCGCTGCAAATCTACAGCCGTGTTCACTAATGGTGGCTGGGGCACGTAAAATAGGGCGTGGCTACAATGTCCTCCATGTTCTCAAATTTACCTCTGGAGGTGCGGGGTCAAGTGTTCCGGTCTCGTCACTTGGCTCGGTTCAAAATTACGGGACCGGTCATTTAGCCAAGTCGGACTCCGACCCTTGCGGTGCTATTAAAAACCGGAGCCGCACCTTCATCGCCCATAGCCTTCGGGACTTGACCTGATGTTACATGTCGGTCAAGGGGCATCAGCTACAACAACAACAACAACTGCCTCTCAACAAATTCGCTCCATGAGCGTAAAATCTATAAACTCAGAACAGCGGTACTAACAAAATCATCTCACACAGAGACTTTTAACAAACGAATCTCACTAGCTCGTGAGTCCGACTGTATGTGCTGCCAGGGCACATTTGCTCTAATCCGAACGGCATTGATACAAGAAAGGAAGATCAAATTAACATACATTTGCATAATATACACTGGAAGGGAAAAAACAATAAACCATTGGCAAACAAATGAAAAACCCCATTACTCAGATGTATGATGTCAAAAGTTGCTGTCACTGGCGTTTAGATACTATGTCAGTCTAAAACGATATCATGAATGTCGGAAAGTAATACAGGTAAACTAAATCCTATAAACTTAAGTTTAAGTAGACCTTTTAGGGTTCATTTTCCTAACAACTATTCGGCGCAAGTGATTTCTGCGAGGGCTCGCATTCAATTCCTGAAAATACGACAGACTTTTGCCTTACCGCGAGCTTGAACAAGTTCAGTTTCGGCAGTGGTGACAGATAATGAAAGACCTTTCCCCGCCAAAAGTTTTTAATTATTTTTCGTTTAAGAAAAATCTGCATCAAGTCAAATTTCCAAGAAATTGCATCCCTCTGATTATCTACAATTTCCTGTTTATCCCTGCCTCCAGCCATTATTTATTTCAGTTAAAAGAGAAAACAAATAGTGAAGCTTAAATGTTCGTGAAAAGTCTCTTTTTACGCTGCCCGCTGGTTAATCATTCATAAATGCCACTGCATCAGGGAGGGGCACTGAATTTCATGGCAAACTGGAGTGGCTTTTAGGTTATTACGCTTTCTCTGGGGTAAGCATATTGCGACTTAACAATAATACACTTGAAACTTGCTTGGAATCGAGATCATTGGAGCTGCCTGTATCGAGCGCAGCGCAATAGAAAGCTATTAAGTATGGTAACCCGTCTAGTTTTCGAGAGAGAGTCGCGGGTTTTTCGTTGGAGAGAGAATAGTTACAAGATACTCTTTTTACAACACTGGTGTAAAAAATTAAGAGAATTTTCAGACTTGGTCGATTATCTCTAGAACTACTGTACCGATTTTAATGAAATTTGATATGTACATACATTGATACAATACAAAACAAATAACCATTCAATAATTGTAATACACACGCATGATCGTGCGTAACACTCGTTGGAGTCGGAAGGTATGAAACAGCGGTTGCAGAATAAACAAAAAAATGGGTTAATAGGGGGTATGGTCCCCTCTTACAGATATACAGGTCTCGCAGCGTGATTTCATACTTGTAATAAGGCAGTTTATCATTTCCTGTGGCAATTGGTCCCACTCGTTCAGCAACGCTGTTTTCATTCCCTGGATGGTTCTCGGAGGGGGGTTGCGAGTTGCAATTGCCCTCCCCAGAGCATCCCAGACATGCTCTATAGGGTTAAGGTTTGGAGATCCGGCTGGCCAATCCATCTGGCGAATATCCTCACTTTCTAGAAATTCGTCGACCAGAAGAGCTCTATGTGGCCTCGCGTTATCGTCTATTAAAATGAACTCGAGGCCAACTGCACTCCTGAAAAGGCGAACAAAGGGCTCCAAGACTTCATCCCTATACGTCACACCAGTCACAGTGCTTCTTTCAAAGACATGGAGAGGTGTGCGGTCATCCAACATGATGCCTGCCCAGACCATTAAACCTCCTCCGCCATAATGATCGATTTCGCTGGCATTGGAGAGTAGTTAGCGCGTCCCTGGTTCTCTCCATATGAACGTACGGCGAGAATCGGTGTTTAGGCTGAACCGGGACTCATCAGTGAAGAGAACGGTCCCCATTGATCCATACTCTAATCTCTATGCTCTCTGTACCATGATACACGGATTCTCCTGTTCGTAGAAGTTAGCGGACGCAAACAGCAGGTCTTCTTGCAAACAACCCTTTCTCATGAAGTCTTTTGGAAACAGTCACCCTTGATACACGGGTTCTTGTGGCTACATACAAGTCACGAGAGAGCTGAGAAGCTGTAGCAGTCCTGTTACGCCTCGCTATAATCGACAAATGGCGATCTTCTCTGGCCGTCGTGGCTCTTGAACGACCTTACACAAGCTTTCTCTCGATGGTTCCGGTATCCTGGAACTGTTTTTCATAAGTTTCACACGACGCTGGGCGTTAAATTGAACTCTCTACAAATTAGGACTTGAGATTGGCCTGCTTCTAGCCTCCCCACAATTCGCCACCTCATTCCATAATCTATACGTTGGCGGTTACTCATTTTTACTGTTACAATTTGAAATTAACCGATTGCTGCAAAATAACACCAAGAAATTCACCGAGGTGTGCTAGCGAACGAAATGCGTCTTAACTTACGCGCGCTTATAAAGCCTGTTTCTCTACTGGCTCCGCCTACACACACGTGTACGCTTACGTATTTGATGTACAAGATTTGCATTTTTGTCTAGAAGCAGTGGTTTTACATTCAGTTCAGTTCTTTTCATGAAATTCGATAAAATATGCAAATTCTCTTAATTTATTTCACCAGTGTATTTTATTTTGCAGTATAGTGTATTTACGTGCTCATAAGGTGCATTTTGGCAATTCTTTTGGAATTTTCGACTTTTTCATGTGTTAAAATTCAAAACAGAAATTTAATGTTTGAGAGAGAAGAAGGTGAGTAAGATGGATAGCAGTTTTATATGTACTAAAATTCAGGAAAAATATATAATATAAAAGATAAAATGACAAGATTAACGACGATATAACCGCATTTGGAAAAAAATAGCACATTGGTGCTAATAAAGGCTTGACGATGGGTAAGATGGAGTTTGAAAAAAATGTAAACACTGATATGAACTGAAGATAGCGTTACCTTTTAGATAAGGGAGTGTACAAAACAATAGAGAAAATGAGCTAAAATTAAATTGCTCGTGTTTCCCATCAGATAAACTAATTTAAAACAAGTGTAGAGCGTTTGTTTCTTACACGAAAGTCTGAAGATATTATTGCAAGCCAGCGTAATTTCTTGAACAAAATTCTGAAGATGCAATTGAGACCGTTTTTTCGTACTTTCTTTTTATGTGGCTTAAAGTGTGCGTGAGATGCATTTATTTTTGTTCTTGTTGTTTTGCGACTATTACTGTAGAGTTATGACGCTGATAATTTCGAGAATATAATTTTTAAGCCTGTAAAAGTTAAAAATGACTTCAGTAAACAAACCACTAAGGACACCTTTTACGACTGAGCTTTATGGAAAGCTTCAAATGAAACGCCTAGACACATGATAGACTTCAAAACTTTGAGCTCATTCAAAAAAGGAACTGAAGGACACGACCTTAACGCCAATAAAGGAAAACAAACATTTTTCTGTGTTCTGTTTTTCTTTTTATCATGTTTCTGTCACTTATTGTGGGATGATAAGAGTTGAGTGTAAGGTTACCAAAAAAAAAAAAAAAACTCTTCAGAAGATTTGAAAAGCGCGTAATGAATATTTGAACTACCAAAATTTAATTTAAAAAAATATTGAAAGTGTTTGCTCAGAAAGAAAAATCGACGTCCAGAATATCGGCACCGGTAAAGATAAGCAATTTATGTCTCAGAATATTTTTTAGTTTGGTTGGGTTTGGAGCGCTACTGTCAAGCGCTGCAAGAGGGCTAATTAGACCAGGACCTTCTGCTTAAAGACGATTCCGACCAGCTATAAACGTCCATGCTAAGAGTGGGACTCGAACCCACAGACTCTGGTAACAAATGCAAGCGCCCTAGCCATTCGGCCGTCGTCCGGCCAGAATATTTTTAATGTTCATGGTTGAACTTCTATGATATATTCCTTCAGGGGGTCATATTTATACATCCATGAAAATGTATCAAACAAAAAGAAAAAAAGATCGATTTCCCGCTCATCAAAGCTTCACTGTTATTCAAGAGTTTAAAAAGATCTCCTGATATTTTGATGCTAACAAGTCATTAAAGGAAGAATTCTTTGTATTATATGTCCAGAAAAACGCAAATGATACATTGAACACGCCTCCAATCAAAAATATGTCCATATTTCTATCAGTCACGAAATTCATCATTAAATATTTTTCGCCCCCACTACCGAAAAAAGCTCACGATCCACCACAGTTCCCGTACACATGCATTTAACAGAATTCTTAAATATCTGTGGTATGCCACGACTGGTATGAAGAACGCTAATCAGTTCCTTAATGTACAATGAAAAACATGTTCATGTTAGGCCGTCTGCACACGGAGCAACTCAAAAGAAACTGATAACTGACTCCAATCACAAATCAGTCCGTGATGAGTCGTAACCTATGTAATTGAATGGAGCCACGCACACGGCGCAACTGGTTACAAACCCGTCGGACGGGTTTGTAACCAGTTGCGCCGTGTGCGTGGCTCCATTCAATTACATAGGTTACGACTCATCACGGACTGATTTGTGATTGGAGTCAGTTATCAGTTTCTTTTGAGTTGCCCCGTGTGCAGACGGCCTTACTGTCGGCCACGAAATCTAACATTTTTTTCCCCCCACCACTGCTCCTCGGGCCGGGAAAAGAGGCTACTGCCTCCTCTAAAAAAGCCGTCAAAACTATAAAGTTAGCGAAGCGGATCAGCCTCGCCTCATACGTGGCCGAATGCGCATTTAATAAACATTTTATCCCTTCCTTCGTTTTCTCTCACTGATGCAAACAACGGGAACTTTCTACAAAACCCTTGGGAAATCGCCTATCGAGCTTCCTATCCTCATTCCATCACGCTCAGACACCTCGCGTTTGTTAAGTCCGTTTTGCCGAACTTTCTATAACAAAAATTCGTTCCGCTTGCGATACCGCGAATGCCGTCGCAAAACGGCAAACAAACAAACAAAAAAGCGTTTCCTTGAAAACGCGTTTTTAAATCCTAGTGACTCGGATTGGCGTTCTGCTCCCATTCCCGCCAGGTAGCACAATGACTGAGATACCGCAGATTTTCGGAATCGGTGAGTTGTGTTTAGTTTGGGATACGTTAACTATGCTTTGGAGGTATTTCAAATGACGTAGCGGCCTATCGCTTGACTCATACTTCAGTAATGGATGCAAACAGTAAATGACGCGACACACTCCCTTGCATGGGAGGCATGATTCACACGAAGCGTGCACAATTGTACATCAAAATAAACAATAGATCTCAGAACGGTTTCTCCTTTTAAGTGAATATTTGAAGATGTCGTAACAGTTACTCTGAATACTCGTGTAACCAAAAGTGGACTATACGAGCTCACGAAATCCCAAAAAGAGAGGAATTAAACAAACATTTTCCAAAAGAAATATTTGTGGTGTTGTTTTAGTTGAACCCTTTCAAAGCAATAGATAAACAAGGTTTATTTAAAACATGTAAATAGCTAATTTTATACACTTCTAGCTATTTGCCCGGCGTTGCCCGGGTATTTATTTATCCCAATTTTTTTATTACACAGGAAAAGGAATGAATTTTACCTATAGTGTAAAATCTAAGTAATTTAATTTACAGATATTTCAAAGTAAGTACAGTATGCAAATGATAAAAAAAAATTTACAAATTCACTCTATTATTAATTTAACCCAAAACTTCATTATAAACAGCATTTTTAGTTTCCCATATTCCTCTCGGTGACTCCGAAAACTATGGATTCGACACTAATCTTGGTCATTTGGACTTTTTTTTAACCCCTTCTCCCCCCCTCTCCCCCACCAATGGTCATGGGAGGCTATACTTGCACTTAAACTTGCGGGAGGATCCTATTCATCTCAGCGACACAAAAACTATGGATTCGACCCTACTCTCGGTAATTTTGGACATTTTATTTCTACCCCTTCTCCCCTCCAAAGGTGTTGAGAGGCTGAACTTGCATTTAAACGATATCGGGACTAACCCTATTCGTCACAGCAAACCCGAAAACTATGGATTCGACACTATGCACGCTCATTTTGGACATTTTATATTCACACTTTCTTACTCCCACCTCACCCAACAATGCTGATGGGGGCTGCACTCTCACTTAAATGGCATCGGTAGTGTCCCTATTCATCTTAGCGACATCGAAAATTATGGATTCGACACTACTCTTGGTCATTATGGACATTTTATATTCCCCCTTCTCCCCTCCCCCATGCTGATGGGGGATGAACTTGCACTTAAACAGGATCGAGAGTATCACTATTCATCTCTGTGACCCCGAAAGCTATTGATTCGACATTACTCTCGGTCATTTTGGACATTTTATTTTTACCCCTTCTCCCCCCCCCTCCCCCTAATGGTGGTAGGAGACTGAACTTGCATTTAAACGTCATCGGGAGTGTCCCTCTTCGTCGCAGAGAACCTGAAAACTACGGATTCGAAACTATTCCCGGTCATTTTGGATATTTATATTCACCCCTTCTTCCCTCCCCCTCCCCCCCATGCTAATAGGGGGCTGAACTTGCACTTAAATGGCATCAGAAATGTCACTATTCGTCTCAGCGACCCCGAAGACTATGGTTTTGTCACTACTCTCGGTATTATAGATATTTTATATTCACCTCTTCTTCCCTCCCCCCTCCCTCCCAATGCTAATAGGGGTGGGTTGAACTTGCACTTAAACGGCATCAGAAATATCACTATTCGTCTCAGCGACCCCGAAAACTATGGTTTTGTCACTACTCTCGGTATTATGGACATTTTATATCCCCCTCCCCCCAATGCTAGTGGGGGGGGGGGGCGAACTTGCACTTAAACGGCATCATAAATGTCACTATTCGTCTGAGTGACCCCGAAATCTATGGTTTCGTCACTACTCTCGGTATTTTGGACATTTTATTTTAACTCCTTCTTCCCCCTCCCCCCCCCCAATGCTGATGGGGGTGCTGAACTTGCACATAGACGGCAACGGGTGTGTCACCATTAATCTCAGAGACCCCGAAAACTATGGATTCGACACTAATATCAGTCATTTTCGATTATTTTTACATGTGCCCCCTGCGGGTGCTAGGGTGTCTTACCCCCAGTGTTTCTTTCCAGATTTTAAGTGATATGTGTACCAAATTTGGTTGAAATTGCTCCATGCGTTCCAGAGTGATGCTGAACCACACATACATCCCCCCTCCCCCCCAATGCTGATGGGGAGCTGAACTTGCACATAGACTGCATCGGGAGTGTCACCATTAATTTCAGAGACCCCGAAAACTATGGTTTCGACACTAATATCAGTCATTTTTGATTATTTTTACATGTCCCCCCTGCCCCCCCCCCTATTAGAGCTAGGGGTGTCTTACCCCCACAGTGTTTCTTTACAGATTGTAAGTGATATGTGTACCAAGTTTGGTTGAAATTGCTTCAGGCGATCCAGAGTGATGCTGGAACATACATACATATATACATCCATTTTTATACACTGGTGAAATAAATTAAGAGAATTTGCATATTTTATCGAATTTTATGAAAAGAACTGAACTGAATGTAAAACCACTGCTTCTAGACAAAAATGCAAATCTTGTACGTCAAATACGTAAGCGTACACGTGTGTGTAGGCGGAGCCAGTACAGAAACATGCTTTATAAGCCCACGTAAGTTAAGACTTATTTCGTTCGCTAGCACACCTCGGCGAATTTCTTGGTGTTATTTTGCAGCAATCGGTTAATTTCAAATTGTAACAGTAAAAATGATTAACCACCAACGTTTAGATGATGGAATGAGGTGACGAATTGTGGGGAGGCTAGAAGCCGGCCAATCTCAAGTCCAAATTTGTAGAGAGTTCAATTTAACGCTCAGCGTCGTGTGTAACTTATGGAAACAGTTCTAGGATACCGGATTCATCGAGAGAAAGCCTGGGCAAGGTCATCCAAGAGCCACGACGGCCAGAGAAGATCGCCATTTGTCGATTATAGCGAGGCGTAACAGGAGTGCTACAGCTTCTCAGCTCTCTCGTGACTTGTATGCAGCCACAGGAACCCGTGTATCAAGGGTGACTGTTTCCAAAAGACTTCATGAGAGAGAGTTGCTTGAAAGAGGACCTGCTGTTTGCTTCCCGTTCACTTCTACGAACAGGAGAATCCGTGTATCATGATGCAGAGAGCATAGAGATTGGAGTATGGATCAATGGGCGACCGTTCTCTTCACTGATGAGTCCCGGTTCAGCCTAAACACCGATTCTCGCCGTACGTTCATATGGAGAGAACCAGAGACCCGCTACCTACCCTCCTATGTCCGCGAAATCGACCATTGTGGCGAAGGAGGTTTAATGGTCTGGGCAGGCATCATGTTGGACGGACGCACACGTCTCCATGTCTTTGAAAGAGGCATTGTGACTGGTGTGAGGTATAGCGATGAGGTCTTGGTGCTCTATGTTCGCCTTTTCATGGGTGCAGTTGGCCCTGAGTTCATTTTAATGGACGATAACGCGAGGCCACATAGAGCTCTTCTGGTCGACAAATTTCTAGAGAGTGAGGACATTCGCCGTATGGATTGGCCAGCCAGATCTCCAGACCCTTAACCCTATAGAGCATGTCTGGGACGCTCTGGGGAGGGCAATTGCAACTCGCAACCCCCCTCCGAGAACCATCCAGGGAATGAAAAAAGCGTTGCTGAACGAGTGGGGTCAATTGCCACAGGAAATGATAAACTGCCTTATTTCAAGTATGAAATCACGCTGCGAGATCTGTATATCTGTAAGAGGGGACCATACCCCCTATTAACCCATTTTTTTGTTTATTCTGCAACCGCTGTTTCATACCTTCCGACTCCAACGAGTGTTACGCACGATCATGCGTGTGTATTACAATTATTGAATGGTTATTTGTTTTGTATTGTATCAATGTATGTACATATCAAATTTCATTAAAATCGGTACAGTAGTTCTAGAAATAATCGACCAAGTCTGCAAATTCTCTTTATTTCTTACACCAGTGTATAAATAGATATAGGAACATTTTTGGATTACCCGATTTTTCGTGTACATCCGTGTATTCATTAGCACAAACAATCGGAAGTTCTGCCTTTATAGTGTATCGTCATGCTAGTATGGGTTATTTTTACAAGACTACTCAGGGTGCATGAACACAGCTGCGTGTTTATCGAAATAGTTAAGTTTTTGTTAGCCTCGGGCCTTATCATTTACAACTCGGACTCTGTTTTCTTGGCTACGATTTTATTAATTTTAAAAAGCCTCAGAGAAAAGCCTATGATGTCACAATAGTAAGTGACCTGTATTCAAAGAGGTTCTGGGGATCATACGGACACCTTATCCACCTATCCTCATCTGTTTATCCACCGGACAACTAAGGCCTTCCGGGTTCAAAATAAGAAAAGCCATCCAACGTGGGGCTCGAACCCACGACCACGAGATTAAGAGTCTTGTGCTCTACCGGTTAAGATAGCTGGTCTGTTTATCTGCAGGAACATCGTGATTTTTGACGACTGTCGCATACTCAAGAATTGTACGAGTAACACCCCTTTCAACTGGCGAAGTGGCTTAACCATTATCTAGTCAAGAGAAAGATTAACCATTATCTAGTCTAGAGTAGAAAATCAGCACCTTCATTCAGGAAAATAGACTTGAATAATTTGTAATATATGTTAAACTATGTCCCAACATTTATGCCATTTTTATGAAATAAAGGTTTGGTAGCCTTTTCATTTACTTCCTTATATTATTTGATGCAAAAACTAAATTAATGAAACCAAATAAAAATAACAATTTTTTATTAATCACAAATCAATGTAAAACTAGTAACAACTATTACCAAACATTTTCGAGTTTTGCTGATTTTTCTGTTTATTACGTATATTTTTCTATAACCAAAATTTGATCTAGTTAATAATTAAAAGAGAAATATTGTTTGGAATACCTTTAAATAGTATAAAAACACTTATAATAGACATATATTTCATTTTATAAATAAAATAAATTTTTTTAAAAAAGGGGAAAAAAATGAAATTTTGACTTTATTTTCAAATTTTAAGATTTTAGGGGCAAACTTTCCCCTTAACCTATAGAGCTTAAACTTCACACTTTTTCTATTGTACCCAAATGGAACCAGAAAAACCATGGGAAACAACAGTTTTCGAAAAAAAGTTTTTTCGAGACACCCTAATATATATATATATATATATATATATATATATATATATATATATATATATATATATATATATATATATATATATATGTATGTAGGATTTATGCGAAATCTCTTCTTATATTATAGTAATATTCTCTGTTGCTATGCGTAGCCAGAAACGCACCAAGCTTTTGTCTTGCGGGAGGGGACGGTTGAAAGGGAAGGTTGAATAACCCCGATTCTTAAAGCCGCTCGACAGAGGGATATGTTTTCTTGTGCCCCCACGCGAGAGGCGCGCAGGATTTTAGCTGGAAAGAGAAGTGCAGACCTCCAGAGGAGGAGGTTGTGTTTTGGACTCTGGGCGATAGGCACGAGAGAGAGATTGTAATTCGAACGGGGCGAGTCAAGGCCTGCGTTGGGGTGTATTTGACGGGAGCGAGAAAGCTGCCCGATCTTTTGTTCTGTTGAAGGGAAGAGAAGCTATCCCGTGGTTATTGTTATATTGTACCAGAGACAGTAGAAGTAGGCTCTCCGGCATGTCATAATTTCTATCTCCATTAATAAATGATTATTGTTAAGTTTTAAAAAGTATAGTTGATTTATGACTCAAGTGTGTTGTTCTTAGACACCCCCTAGACGCCGCCACGTAGACAGGAAAGTCTACACACACACACACACACACACACACACACACACATACACATATATATATATATATATATATATATATATATATATATATATATACAGTATGCCCACTAAAGTCCCTTCCCACCCTCTTAACTTCTGAACGGCTGCTGCTATATTCATAAAAGTGGTGTCTAGGTATAATAAAGTAGCCATGCGCTACTGAATGAAACCACCTACCGCGCCACCTAGTGGAAAACTGCGGAGTTAGCATTCCTATCTCGAAAATGGAATGAGATAGGGAAAAAAATGATTTACAAAGTTGTAGAAAACATCGATTTAGTACGAAAAGATACCTTGTGTCCATAGCTTTGTCCATATGAAGCTCAACTTTATCAATGTCCTTTCCATATAAGGCTGGAATTTCTTCAAAAGTTGGTTCTAAAATATTCTGCTGATAGCAGAGTGAATTAATTTTGGCTTTACTTGAGACTTTTCTGATTTTTAATTTGTCGTTGTAACAAAATCCTGCAAATATCATGGATCCCTTTGGAAACTTTTCTCTACACTGAAGAAGCCATTTCGTACAGTCATTCCCGTCAGTTGAGCAATAGAAAATTGATCTTTTTTTATTAAAGTTACTTAAATACACCCATGCCTCATCGAGTGTTACCACAAATTTCCATTTTTCAGCAGCGAAGTGTTTTTCATATAATTTTCTAGAATTTGTTTTTCTTTCAGCAATATGCTTTGGCAAAAGCAGATGAACTTGAGGTTTAAACATATTTTTTAGCTTCATATCTTTCTGAATTATTTTACTTACAGTGCCAGAAGATATTCCTAATTTTGATGCAATGGATCTTTCAGTCGGCGGATTTTCTTTTAGGATCAGATACTTCACTTTCTTGGTATTTACTTGCGTTCGAACCGTCTGAGAATGAGGTTTCGCGGTCATGTTTTCATTTTTACTTTCAGTTAGACTTTTTTTTCCTTTCAAATTTAATGTATTATAAATAGCCTTTTTTAAATGCCATAACCGCGATTTTTACACCGCTTTATAATTTGTTGATACAAATATTTCTCCTCGGAAAGCGCAGTTACGTAACCTTCGAGCTATCTATCAATTTTAGGAGCCATTTTCAGAATAAGTCTTTTATTTTACATTCCAATCAAACCAAACAATAGCAAACGATTATTCTGAAGTTGCCAAATTTTTATCTCAAAATGGAAACTCCAAAATTATGTAAATTGCAAAATCGTTTCTATAAAGTGCGAACGACCTTCTGTATATATATATATATATATATATATATATATATATATATATATATATATATATATATATATATATATATATATATATATATATATATATATATATATATATATAAACAAATAAACAAACAAACTTTCCTTTTTTTAGCAGCGTTAAATACACCAGTCATGAGTGGATAAGGTTACAACAACACGATCTCCACTTACGTCGAACAGTTTCTTACTGAAAGCTTCTATGTCTCGCCTATAATAACGCAGTCCATTTGATCACGTACCAGATAAAGCAAGGTAACAATAAAAAAGCGAAAGCGAAGTAACTGAATAAAAACAGTACATACGCGTGATAATACAAAAATTAAAAGCGTGATCATCATTCATCAGTTGCCATCACAAATCTATCCTCTTGCGAAACAAAGGGAAAATTTTCCCCCGGGTATTTTCAAGCAAATACATATTTTTGGATTCTTTTTTTTTACATGAAGGTACATATTTAAATAAAGGGCGAGTAGTTCTTAAAATTTTTATTTTTTCATATTTATTTATTTTTTTACATTACATTCGTGACGTCTATTACTAGAAATTAAACTTGTTTTTAAGCTTATAAAATAACTAAAATTAAACGATACAGTGGAATCTCGATCGATCGTTTTCGGATCCATCGTTTTTCCGTATGTGTCGTTCATTTTATCCAGTCCCAACGATCATATTGCGTTGTTATGTTTCCGCATCTATCGTTTTCCCGCATTTATCGTTCATTTCTATCGGTCCCTTGGAAAACGAAAGATCGAGATTCCACTGTATTTCAAAAACAAATGGAACACATTGTATCTGTAGTTTCTAATGCCCCCTGGCCGGATTTTATTCCGAACCAGGTCCATATAGGCTAGCGGGCTGAGGGGTGCGGCTCCGGTTTATACCGCAATTTTGGCCAAACACTCCTCAGGGGCGGCATATGGGGGGGGGGGGCGTACCCTCCCACCCTCTCTGAGGGACTTTCCGGTCTACGGATTTAACGTGCCCATGTTAAATCCGTTCCATCCGGCCTAGACGTGGAGGTATTGAATGGCGCTTGTCGGGATTCGAACGGAGCACCCTTAGCACCGAAAGCCGACACGCTAACCGCTAGGCCACCTCGAGACCACATTGTATTTAAAGGTCTATTTTGAAATGTAGTAAACAGTATTCCGAAATAAGCATTTGATAATCTTTGATCGGGAAAATTCTGAGAGGCAAATATTCCATATCCTAATAACTGGACTGAAGACCTGCGTTTATCATTTGAGATACTGCTTGAATCTGAAAGTTTAAAGAAATGTAGAATGTTGTGTTGTTTGCTTCTTGATAAAGAAATGTAGGAGTCTTTTTTTTAAATAATGTGTAAAGATACTTTTAAACTTTATAAAATAAATACTTTAAAACTATTTAGTTTTATTTTATTTATTTTTTCTTCTAAAAATGACTTTTAATCGGCTTTTAAAGTTCGCTTACGTCGTGCAGGGTAATCTCGTGTAAAATTGTCGAGCTCAGAATTGGGCTATTTCTGATTTTCCGGATCATCGAACCAATTTTTTCTAAAAATGCGAAGACTGATAATTTACTGTGTTTGGACAAAGATTATTTACCGTCAGATATTTTCCTTCAACGTTTAGAAGAATGTGGTTGATCCACTTTTTGATATGTCTAAATAAAGACGAGAATGTGAACTGAATTTCTTTCTTTCACTGTCCATGAACGTCAGATTTCTGAGCGAAAAGAAAAGAAAACTTGAAGCTATTACTGACCGATATATCTTAAAATAACAACTGCTAATTCAAACGAAACAAAGTCTTGTTTGTCTGTATAACTAATGATTTCGAATGCAAATCGAGTCGAGTCGACATGGAAATATTTTAATCATCGCGCGCTTGGGGGGGGGGGGGGGGGGTCATTCATCAGCATATAAAAGGCGGGGTTAAACAAATTGTCTTATTTAAGGAACCCCTGTTCCTGATGAAGCTGCAAACTTGAATGCGTCCAAAGCTTCACGCGGGGAAGAATTTTCTTCAGAAAGCTTGAATGAGATCACGGAGGTACTTGCCATTTGTAATTTTGTCCTGGTTTGTTTATCAATGAAAAACGGGGTTCCTCGGTTCGTTTGGAGAACTGCGGTCATCTGTGGCTACAAGAAGGCTAAACCCGGACCTACAGCTTAAAGTCCTCTCCCAACTCTTACAAACACCTAAGCTTCGAAACCCGCCTCCAACGAGGCAATAAGAAATGCTTTTATAAACGTAGATGACAGGTTTTATGAACCAGTGATCGCTCAAGAGTTCTAATCTTTAACACGTAAAACGCGGAAAATCAGGGAGAGAGACAGTCAATAAAAATGGATCGAACATCAAACATTTTAAAGATCACAGTATTTGGATATCAAATGTTCGCCAAGTTCCGGAGTACACTTTCTGTCGGCTTCTCATGCCAGAAGAACGTTCATCTCCGTCTTGGAAAAGGTTGAAGATTTTTAGGAAGAAAGAGGTTGTATATAAAATGACTGAGTAAACAGTTTAAAGTCTAATGTTTGGCAAAATGAACAGGAGAAAACAAAATGGGCAAAAGGAAGTAACGGCCGTTTCTCTTAAAAGTTCATAGCAGGTACAAATGACCGTGATCAAATTATTAATGTTAAATTATCAATTTTGTTTTCCTTTGTTCAGTAACATTATTCAACCCTTAGAGTTCCGTATGGGAGAAATTACTCCCCATTTGAATTGAGCTCTAACGGGATCTCCTCTGACATAGGCGCAGCGTACTTCTAACTTTTGGACGGGCACGAATTGAATTCAGTTAGGGCTCTCCTCAGCGCAATGACTGCCGGACGATCCTTAAAATATGAAATATTATTATTTTTTGAAATTGAATAACAATAGAATTGATGTTTGAGTAGAGTTCTAAAGTTATACTATGAGAAAAATAAATATAATATAAATAAAATGAGAAAAAAAAATAACATCGAATATTTGTTATGAATCATAATCATTGTTAAAAACTATGTTAAGGCGAAAGACATAATCAGAATCTTCAGTTTCACAGTTTGAAAAGGTGGAAAAAAACCAATCTTCTTAAAAATTTTCTACAATTTTCTGATTTTATTTGAACTTCTATTAACATTTTAATTTATGTCAAGTTAAGTTGAGGGGGGGGGAGACGTGCCCCCCCCCCCGACGCTACGCTTATGTCCTCTGATTGGTAGCATTTAAGCGGTAAATTATTTTATTTTGTCCCGGTCTGAAAAAAATATAAACTTTGTGATGTCAGTCTATCTGTATATGCGGAAAAATTTTACTAGACATCTTTAATGGGATCAGCATAACAAGCGGATTTAGAAAAAAGAAAAAAACCTGGTTGTAATTGTCTATCTTTCTACATATGCTGAGAATTTTTATTATCTTTCGTATTATCAATTACATAGCATGGGGGTACATACAAATCGCAAAGTTTTACCCAAAATTAAATATAAAAAGTTGATTCCTGTTCGCATTGCATTATAATCTTGTGGTTAGCTTTTTAAATATTTAATCCACCCCCTCCGTTTTCACAATGCTGAATGACATTGTCAAATGTGTTTTCCTCGAGGATGATAAGGGATTTCCACCCTTTTTTTATCCTAAAAATTTTAAATAACAATACACGCGTGAGGAATAGGATTGTATATTACTCAAATGCAGTTTAACAAACGTCAGCTTAGAGTTTCGTTTGCTCCAGACGTTCATTATTAAAGAGTGTAGAGTGAGATGTAATCAGCCCTGACAGCATGTCTTATCTGAAACTTAACAATTCACACAATGAAAAGGGAACTTCCCTTCTGATAATTTTTATTCCCCTTCAAATCTCTTTTACTTACGAGATGCTGTTGTCAAGGGTGGAAAGTTCCTAAACTATACGTATCAAAGGTGATATTTTTATTCAAATATCACCATTGATACGTATATTTTATTTTTTCCAGTACCTAAAATGTTCACCAATGAGATTTCGAATTCTCGTAGCCTTTAAAAAACTATCTCCAAAATTATATTAGGTGAACTGTAAAATATGACATTTCGATTAAGTTTTCTGAACTCGGAGATAATTAAAGTTTATTAAATTATCTAAGGGTTGTTTACAGGAAGTTATAGCATGGAAAAGCGTGATCCAAATTTCTGGAATGGAAATGCAAAAAAATTTAATACCAAAATTAAAAATTGAAAGAATTGATGATTATGTGATTAACATCAATTCCAATCATTGGTAGTTTCACATATTTTAAAGTGATGCTGGTACCACGTTTGTTATATATTCATCTTTCAATTTCCGTTGTATTTATGGTATATACAGGGTGTCCGGGTTAAAAGTATCCAAAAGTTATGGCTTATTTTTACGGAACTACCCATTAGAATTAAAAGAAAATTATTTAAATAGAAAGAACATCTCACCAAGTTTTAATGTGAATAGATTTCGATGTGTGCACCTTTTGTAGCACGACAGACGTCTAAACGATAATAAAGTTCTCTCCAAATGTTTCGTAGCATATTCAGGAGTTAGTTTATAAACAAAAAAATTTGCGTGTAACCAAAAAATTGAAACTGAGGATGAGTTGAAGAAGCGTATCATTCAAGTAATTCGTCTAATAACTCGGATTCTATTAACTTGGAGTCTAATAACTTGGAGAATAATTCGTCACTTGGAGAGAACTGGATTACCGTTTAGATGTTTGTCGTGTTACTAAAGGTACACACAACGATATCTATTGATATTACAACTTAGTGAGATGTTCTTTCTATTTAAATAAAAGTTTTTAAATTCTAATGGGTAGTTCAGCAAAAATAAGCCATAACTTTTGGATACTTTTAGCCCGGACACCCTGTATATAAGAAAGAAAAAAAATCTACAATACCAGGATATAGTTATACTCCCCCCCTAGTCAAGTACCCCCCCCCCCCCCCTCCGCCCATTTTTTTCTTGCTTGAACTTACAGTTTGAGAAGAGATATATTTTCATATTTACTCAAGATTTGCTTTTCATCACTCTGGTAATCATATAAAATTTTATTTCACTTCAGCATTCTAAAGTTTTTCAGTACAATTTTATACAGAGTTAAAGAAAGAGGTATTTCATCTATCCTCAGGAAGAGACAAAGCAAGAAATATTTAAATCCTATTACTTTTTATGTTCTACCATAAACAAACTGAAAACCAAAACATTGATACAATTTTCTCCGAGGACAGACCTACATATTTTTACAGCTAATTTTAACATTAATTCCGAACGAAACGCAAATTTGAACAAATATTTTTATAGATTATAATAATTGTATTTCGTATCTTAGTCTCTATTTTAATGAAATGCGTTTGTCGAAATGCTTAATTCTCTAAGCTTTGTAGGTGTGCTAGCCGAGTATGACAGAAACACTTATACGTTTTGCAAAACATTAGAATCGCGTTTATCCCTGGATATATTACTTAGTAAGTGAAAATATATGTGTATAATACGATAAGAAGTACCAATGAAAATGATAACAGACAATCAACAGACCATTTATTTGCACGTGTGTGGCTGCACATTTTTATCTATGAACAAGCGTTAATGTAGGGTACACGATGGAATTGGTGTTTCAAAAGATAAACGACATATTTATCAGCTTGAAAGGTTTTATGAAAAATTAGACAGATAAATGAGTAGGTCGCATCTTTCTTTTATTTTTTACGATTAATTACGATATACACACACACACACACACACACACACACACATACATATATATATATATATATATATATATATATACAGAGTGGGATCTTAGTCGATCGTTCCCCGAATCATCGTTTTCTAGTATGTGTCGTTTATTTCCGACGATAATATTTCTTTGTTATGTTCCCGCATATTTATTGTTTAATCGGTTCCTTTAAAAACGATAGATCGAGGTTCCATTGTATGTACGTACACACACACACACATATATATATATATATATATATATATATATATATATATATACACACACACACAACGTGACAAAAATACAAACAGCATTCGTGGCCATGCGCTAAAGCAGCCATTAAGTTGAATACATCACCTATCGAAATATTCAAATAATATAGCCATATGCATAACGCATATGGCTATAGAATTCGCATTTTTTTAGTATAGTATTTTCTTAGTCTAATTCCTTAACATTTTGTCTTTTGGCATCTATGTTTTTATCTTTTGGGTGTTGATTTACCTACGTTTTTATCTTTTGGGTGTTGATTTACCTATGTTTTTATCTTTTGGGTGTTGATTTACCTATGTTTTTATCTTTTGGGTGTTAATTCACCTGTGTTTTTGTTCCTTGAGAGTTAGTTGCTAGGTTGCGTCATGCATATGGCTATAGTGTTACTTACACTTACTTACTTACAGACACACACACACACATATATATATATATATATATATATATATACAGTCGGACCTCTATTTAACGAAGTCGCTAAATCCCAAAAAAAAGTTCGTTATATGGAAAATTCGTTAAACAGAAGTTCACCTTTTAAAATACTTTAAACTACACAAAACAAATTTTAAATTCCTAAACACTAAATATTATTAAAAAAAGTAATTAATCACACTTTTATTTTGTAAATTAATATCTATTTATTTTATATATCTTACCCATCAAAAAGAAATCTGCAAGGAAAACAAGAATAAAACAAAACATTGTCCGGGAGTACAATGTATTTTCAATTAAAAAAATTATATTAAATTTAATGAATTTTAATCCCATTATCGCACTTATTATAACAATTAATTTTAAGCATACATTGCCACATGCGTTCTTAAATTTAATTACTGATAAAGTCTGTTAATTTTGTCAGAGTCTTTTGTTTGAAAAAGTGTTTTCTCGTATACGTCTCGCATCTTTGCAATGCACCCAAAACCCCTTCAGGCGTATTTTATTCAAACTGTAATCCGCGTAGGATTGTTTCAAATGATTTTAGCATTTCATCATAGGCAGGTTTGTTGATTTCTGCCTCATGATCCTTTCCATCTTCATCATATACGTCTTCATCGCAATTCATTGCTGTATTGTTTTTATTTTTCACACTGTCCAAAATACCTAATTCAGTTAGTGTTTCCGAGGTTTCAGCTTCAGATTCAAGTGAAAGAAAATCTTCAATCAGGACATCATCGTTAATTTCTTTTATTTCCCTTAGCTTTATCCACCTTTTTTAAAGTTCTTCTAAGAGAATATCGTCTTTGTCCTCCGCACTTGCCGAATTCTCATTACTGACAAAGAGTCCAGCTTTGGCAAAACTACACGATCTGTAACATCATAGTTCCAAGCTTTGGAAATTCTTGATATGTAATATGGATAATGCAAAACCAGTTCGAGGTCATTAATCACCATAAAATGTGTTAAAAGAAAGAATAAGTTTGAAATGTTCAGAAATACACTCACTTCCAAAAGTTAAGCACAGAGAGGAAAATGTTAATTTCTGTAAGCCAATCTGAATTAAAGAAGCTGAAATTTTCTGCAAACATAGATGGAAGTATGCAAATATGTTAGGTAACAGCCAATCACGGTTTCGCGTCGAGAAATATGCAAAACAGGCAGTCGTATAAGAAGCCGGCATTGTGAACGGTTACAGGAGTTGCATGTAAGTGCTGATGAAAGGTGTTTAGAACATTCGTACGATTTGTTTTCAAGCTAGACGTGTTTCTATGGCTACCAGAAGACGAATGGAAGATTCTGAGCGCTGTCGGGCTGTCGGACAAATTGACGCAGGACAGTCCATCACAGATGTTGCTCTTTTCTTCGGCGTTCATCATTCCGCCATTTCACGATTATGGAAACAATTCCAAACTAGCCAAACAATTGTCCGAAGACCTATAGCCGGTTGTCCAAGGGTTTCGACCCCCTCGGAAGATCGATATATTGCTGTTGTAGCCAAGCGGAATCGAAGATCGACCTCTACACGTGTGACATCTGTGGTTGCAGCGGCCATTGGTAAGACGATATCTGCCAGTACTGTTCGTAGAAGGCTACACATGAATGGTCTGAACGCTTGGGTACCACGAGTTTGTGTTACTTTATCCGTCCAATCCAGAGGGAACGATTAAAGTAGTGCCGCCAGCATGTGAATTGGACTGTGTCTGATTGGGGAAACGTTGTATTCACAGATGAGTCCAGATTTGCCCTACAACCCGATGATAAGCGCGTAAGGGTCTAGAGAGAACATCACCGAACATCACGCATTCCGCGGTGGAAGCATCATGGTCTGGACAGGGATTTCATTGGGACATCGCACAGACCTGCACATCTACAGGCGAGGTTCTGTGGCGGCTGTACGGTATCGAGATGAAGTCCTAGACCCCACTGTGAAACTGTACGCTGCAGCAGTTGGTCCTTATTTCGTTTTAATGGACGATAATGCCCGTCCCCATAGAGCTGCCATCGTTGACGACTTTCTGGAGAGTGAGGGGATTGCGCGTATGGAATGGCCGGCTTACTCGCTGGACCTTAATCCGATTGAAAATCTTTAGGATGCCCTCGGCCGTGCTGTATGTAGACGTTTCCCACCTCCAGCCACTCTCAGAGATTTAGAAACTGCCCTACAGGAGGAATGGCGATTACTGGACTCTGCGGTGGTTGATCACCTCGTATCAAGCATGATCACACGCTGTACACTTTGAATGAAGGTGAGGGGTGCTCATATACCCTATTAATGTCGGTTTTTGTTGTTTGTTTTGCATTTAAACATCATTTTGTTAATGACTCAAATATGACGTCATCTTGTAATTTATGAAAATTCAAATTTTTTTTTTTATCTCTGTATGAAATTCTTTGTTTTGTTTCATGAATAAACATAGAGCTACTTACTTGCAGCATTTCATGTCAATCATGTCGCGCTGAGTTGGAGCTTTGGTTCGCATAAAAAGGAAATAAACGGAATTATTTCAAGGATGGACTTATGTATTTTATTTCTACCACTCGCCACCGAAACTAAGATGATGACTGCAAATTAAATGTGAGAGCAGGCAAACCAAACGCCTGACATATATATAATATATATATATATATATATATATATATACATGCATATATATATTAACATTGAATTTGATCACTTCAAAAAACATAATTTTGAAAATATTGTAATCTCCATACTTGATATAATTAAATCACCCTCTGAAAGGTTATATTATGAAAATATTTATATGCAAAAACATAAAACTCTCTTTCCATATGGCCTTAATCAAATGTATAAACAGAAAAATATAGTTAAATTTAATTTTACTGATGTGTCAGCTCAACCTATTTACCCTAATCTAATTGAAGATACTCAGTCCTCAAAAAGAACTAAAAGAGGTATAAGTAATAATAAAAGTAAGACTTTTGATAGTAACATATATAAAAATGCCTTAATAAGTTTTCAGGAAAGGTTTATAATTGATTATAAATATAAAATATTAAAAGCTTGGATTTTTTCTATCGTTAAAAAACATATCATTAAGCTATATCAACTATTTTTAAGTACGAAATTAAAGAATTATCATTATCAGCATCTGGTATATGATTTAATATTAACACGGGCAAAACATTTAAAAATAAACTTATATAAAAAACAAAATTCAGCTAATAACACATATTGTGTACTAAATTTTACTAACCATAAACTAAATAATATAAACTTCAATAGTATATTTGATAAACTTCATGATATGTTTCCTATAAAAGAAATAAAAATAAAACGTGTCTTTAAATATACTCTGCCTATGGGTAGACGTATATTTAACTATAATCAGGTTTCCAAAAAATTTTCTGAGTCAATAAATTTAACTTGTGTTTGTCATCTGCCCATGTACAATAGTTATTTAGATACGACACATGGTCATGTAATAACAGGAAATTTGGATATTGTGGAAGATGTTGCACTGCGAGAGTTGATGAATTTGGGAACTAAGTTTAGATTACCTAGTACTACTAATAGTAAGAAAATAATTAGTTTCTTAAATGCTGATTTAGATAAATTTATTTACACAATTGCAATTAATAACTCTGTACCTACTGAAGCATTTAACCCATGGAAAATTAATTTACTAAAACTAGTACAAGCTAAATTACCCAATAATAGTATTAACATTAATAATTCCTATAAACACTTTAAAGCTGCTATTACAAAATTACAAAATGACTTTATAGTCACTTATGTAGATAAAGCAGCCAACAACTATGCTATAATTTGTAAAAAATATTTTGCCATATGTTTAAAAAAACAGCTAGAAAATAGTGATCTTTTTCAGCCATTAAAAGAAACTACTTGTATTATTATTAAGAAAATCATAGCAAAATATAAACTACTAGGTATTTCTTCTAACAATTATCTTTTTCCTTATATAACTTTAGTTCCTAAATTTCATAAAACACCTATTGCTTTTAGAGCAGTAACCTGTGGTCACAACACTTATGCTACTAAAGCAAGTAAATTATTATTAAAATACCTTAAATTAATCTATAAAAATATAACATCTGGTGTTTGTGGTATAATTGATAATAGCTATAGTCTAATTAGAAAACTACAAACATTAGATAACTGTAAATATATTGTAACTTATGATTTTAAAGATCTATTTAATAATGTTGATATAATTGATTTAAATAGAATAATCATAATGTTAGTACAAAATAATATTCAATACTTAAACAATGAAATTAAACTAACTCGTTTCAATAGGCTCCTAGAATTAGTAACTAAACATAATTACATAGTTCATAATAATAGTATATACTTACAGTCCAAAGGTGTACCACAAGGTGGTAATGCTTCAAGTATGCTAGCTAATTTATACTTATATTATTTTGAAATTAATAATATAGAAAATAGCAATTACAATATATTTAGATATATAGATGATATAATAGTAATTAATAAAAGTAATAACCCTATAGACTTAAATTTTTACCCTCCTAATTGGAACTAATTAAAAGTAGCCATGATAATATTAATGTAAACTTTCTAGATATTAATATTAAATTGAGTACTAACAGTAAATTTATTTTTGACTTATACGACAAAAGATCTGACTATAATTTTCATATTGTTAAATTTCAAAATTATCTAACCTGTTTACATAAATCTGTTTTTAATAACATTATTGTAAATCAGTTAGTTCGTATAAATAGGCTATGTTCTAAAGACAATAGGATTAAGCATATTATAGACTTGAAAGCTGTGCTAACTTATAATAATTACCCAGTATGTCTTTCCAAAAACATAATTGGTTGTTTTTGTTTTAATGAATAGTTTGTTCAGTTGCATAAATATGTTAAACATAACAATAGGTTAAAATAAAAATAATAACTACTAAAAATAAAAATAAAAATCATAAGTAAAATAAAATAAAAATAAATTTAACTCAAAGTAGTAATAATAATAAAAACTAAATAATTAAAGGAATAATAGTCTTAAAATATGGTAACCTAAGTAAGTCTGTAACTGAGAATCCACTACCTCAATGGTTGCAAGTTTTATGACGTCAGTCATCTTGCGGTTACAAGTTCTTAACTTCCACTCTGACTAGCGCCAGGCTTGGTGTTCTTTGGTTAAGTACTTTTATTCAAACTTAATTCATTTATTATTCAATTCTTCTGTTAATAATGGATTGTACGGTGTCTGAATGTGTTTATTTAATAGATCATACTCATCAAAAACAATTCATTGGTTTTTAGACAGTATTGACACCGCTGATGAAGAAATGCTGTCAAAAACCTTATTCATACTTTTCTTTACATGTTGTTTGTTACTGGCTGCAAGTAGCTTTAGAGCTATTACTGGTTTTCTCTTTCATCTTATTCTTATTTATATATATATATATATATATATATATATATATATATATATATATGTAGGAAGGAGTTAGTACTCCTTCCTTTAGAAGTGAATCATTAGACTTAATTATTTTGAACATTTAATTAAACTAGACGATGTTTACAAGACAGGACTAACACTTAGTATGAAATTAAAAAAAACAAAGCATCAACACAGCTATTTGACTCAAAACGGCAAGCCTGCGGAGCGACACATCCGCTTCGTAATGTCACTAGTCTATCACTCTGTTTGCGTGCCAAGTCCTTCGCGCCGAAGTAGTAGGAGTGGAAGTTGTAGTAATAGTTCAGTTGTGTTGCCATACTCATTCTCACACGGCCGTTCTGACTTTCCAGACGTCCGCGGCTGGGTTGTCAACAATAATTCTGAAAAGATAAAAAAAAAAAAGAGCAGAAAAAGGAAAAATATTTCAAAAAATCAAGCAGTGTTCAACACAGTGGTATTGGTGTTCAGTTTCTGCACCACTGTTTCATTTTGTCCGCTGCAGTTGATGTTATGGTTGGACCATCGTGATGTCCTAACTTTCGAACTTCGTAACGATCGTTGGGGTTGATGTTCGTGATCTCATATGGTCCGAAGAACTTTGGTCGGAGCTTTAATCCGGTTCCAAATTGAGTTCGTTGTATTGCCACTTTGTCATCTATCTTGTATTTACGAGCTGGTTTACGCCGTTTCTTATATTGTCGTATGTTTTCTTTCTGTTTTCCAGATTTTCGCGAGGACAAAATGCAAGGAATAGAATTCGAAATAATTTCTTGAACTAATTTCTTAAGTTGAGGGAGGGGGATGAAAAATTCACGAGAAACAATTAATTCGGTTTTTTGTGAAGCAAAATGACCTTGTGAATGGGCGTTTAGCACTATTTCTTTCTGCATCATTTGTGGTACTACTAAAAGTTCGGCATCCTGATGAAGTTTATAAAGAATTCCGTTTTTAACAAAAAATTCATCAGAAGGTGTAGATTCAAGCATACATTTAATTTGAGATATAAATTCATCCTGGTCTTGGGCATTTTTCACCTTTTAAGTGATATCATTTGAGGTAATTACAAGAATGGGGTTACGACTTAAAGCATCAACATGTTTCATCTGTCTACCGGGTCGATGACAAACTTCATAATCAAAGTCTTCTAACATCAATGCCCATCGAGCAATTTTAGCTGGTAGGTCTTTTTTGTGCATCGTTTTTTGGAAAGCATCACAATCGGTGATAATTTTAAATTTTGTTCCCAACAAGTAGTTTCGAAATTTTTTTAGCGCTTCAATAACGGCAAGAACTTCCAGTTCATAACTATGATATTTTTCTTGTTGAACTGTAGTTTTACGGCTAAAATAATGAATAGGATGAAACTGTCCATCATCGGATTGTTGCAAGAGCACAGCGCCAAAACCTAAGGAGCTGGCATCAGTGTGGAGTTCTAATGGGTATCCCTGTTGAAAAACACGAAGAACTGGATTTTGTGAAAGAATGTTTTTCTGTTGTTGAAAAGCTGCTATTTGTTCAGGGGGTTTGGGAGCTTCAATAACTTGAAATTTTGGTTCAACCTTTTCACTTTTGACGGATTCATTCTCAAGGGCATCATCATCGGCATCAAATATTTTTGGTTCAAGAGTTGCTTTGATAGTTCCAATATCAAAAGCATTATCATCATCGTTATCATGAAGCAAATCTAAATCACTGGCATCAGCATCATCTAAATATTTTCCATCATCATTATCATGAAACAAATCTAAATCATTGGCATCATCATCATCATCACGTTCAAAATCAATTGGATTATCCATTTTCTCTACCCTAGAAATCTTATCTTGAGTAGATGTTAGAGGTTTTTCAGACATGCATATTTGGCCCTGATCTTGAATTTGTTTTTCTACAATTTTCTGTTCCGCAAAAGGGAGTCGTCGAGAACGTTGATTTACGGGGATTTCATCTTGTAATAAAATAGTCCTTTTAATTTCAGTGTCTTGAACTTTATGGGGTTTGTAGGAAGTAACGATATTTTGAACTTCCTCACGAATTTCAGAATTCAAAATGTGTGAAAGATCAAATGGAAAAGCTTGATCATCAGGAACATTAGTAATATTAACGAAGATGTTGTTATCAGGAGTAAAACGAATACCGTCGTTATCAAATGTAAATTGGGTTTGCTGTAAAAAGTCGATTCCGATAATCACATCAAAAGGAATCAAGTCATCCTCTAGAACATGTATTTTAGCAGGTAAAGTAATGGTTTGAATTTCGATGGAATCCTGAAAGAATCCGATGCTGTGAACTTGGTTTTTGCCAATTCCTGAAAAGGGAATGTTGGTGGGCTGCAATGGTGGCGAACCAATTCTTCGATAGGTTTTCTCATTGATGAGGGTTGCCTGTGACCCAGTGTCACAGAGTGCTGTCAATTGAATTCCTGCAAGTTGAATGTCAACATGCATGGGATTTTTCGATGAAGTTTCAGGAGAAAGTGCATTTACAGTTTTATCAGAAATAGGTTTTTGAGAATCAGGTTTTGGTTTAGAATTTCGATAACTTTTAGGGCAATTAGCATGAACATGACCAAAACTTTTACATCCGTAGCATTGTTTACCATGTGACTTATTCAAACATTGGTTGCTTTTGTGACCTCTCAAGCCACAGGAAAAACATACTGGCTGTGTATTTGGGCTACGTGTATTATCGACTTTCACATTGAGGTAGGAAGCATCATTTTTTTTCTGATTATTTTGTCTGAAATTTTGTGATCTGTTAAAGATTTGTTCATAAATTTTCAACTTTTCCTTAAATTCAGGGACGGATTTACAACCGTAAAGAATAACTTTATTGTTTGTTGAATCAGGAATTCCGTTTATGACATACTCAAACAGAGAGGAGTCATCGAGAGAACCTTTGTGTGCCAAATCTCTCATAGCTAAGAAATATTCTTGTAGGGTTTCAAACGGTTTCTTACGTCGAGATTCCATTAATTTATGTAACTGAATACCGTTAATTTTGTCCGAAAATTCGTCTAATAAATGGTGCTTCAATTGTTCCCAATTTGTAATTCCACGAATAGACCTAATTAAAGTTTGAGCGGGACCAGTTAAACATTTTCTAACAAAAGTAATTTGGTGAATTGGATTGTTTATCTGATATAAACAAAAAAGTTCTTCAACGTCAGATATAAAATTCTCAACACTGTAATTATCACGAGACGAGAAAGGTTTTATTAAATCAACAACGTCTTTCAGACTAAACAACTGGAAAGAGAGATTCGCAGTTTCAACTGAAGGCAATGAATTTTGATCTGATTCACCAACGGAAATGTGTGTATTTTGCTTATTCGAAGATTCTTTTGCGTCAATGGTGGGGGAAAAGGGAGATCTATTTTCCTCTATAACGCTGTTAGTTTGGGATGAACGTGCACCCGGAAGTGAGTCATCATTCACTTCGCATTCCGAAAGATCAGAAAATTCTGCTTTTAATAACGATAAATCACTAAGACTCATAAGAATGGTATTGGCACATTTGTCTGGGTCAGTTGAAAATTCTAAATGAAGTAGATTACAAATAGAAATCAAGTCTTTAAGTGAGAACTCTTTAAGTACTTTCTGTTTCGTTGCTTCCAACACGAATGGCTGTTTAAAACCTGTAAATTTACGTAATCTGGTACGATTTTGTCTGTCGCCGTCTGTACCAAAAATTAAACGATGTAGAACCTTTATTTGATTCGTACTACCAATTTTTAATGATTTTGCAATATTGGGGTAATCGTTGAGAGTAGCCATAACTATATACTAGGTTCAAACAATTATAGTACACAAATATACAAATATTCAAAACCAAAATCAATACTTATAATACGTAGGTACTCAAATTCAAAAATAAAAAATAATATTTCAAATCGAAATTTTTTCAAATACCAATTCAATAATAAAATATTGATTCTCAAAATATGCATCAAAATAAGTAATCTTTAAAACAGGTTTTGTTCAAGAAAACAAAATTATGAACTAAAATAAGCATCAAATATCAAATAATAAGTTCTTCAAAATAATTTCTCTGGTTGAAGAAAACAGATGACGTAAATTTAGATATGTATCAAGTTAGATATTACTTCAGCAAAATATTCATCAAATTAATCTTCAAAATAAATCACTGTTGAAGAAAATAGAGGATGTAAATGCAGCATCAAAATATTAGCTAAAGTTCTAATGTTAAAAGCATCAAAATTGGGAAATCGAAAGTATCAAAATTGTGAAATCGAAAGCATCAAAACATTCTGCAAAATAAAAAATATTCTCGCAAGAAAACAGCAGAATTAAGTTCAACATCAAAGCGCATCAAATAAGCAAAGTTGTCATCAAATAAACATTCGCTTCGTCAAAATTATGCATCAAAATAATAATATAATAATCTTCAAAAGTATTCAATTCGCGATCTTTCAAAATATATGTTATGTTGTGGTTTGTTCAAGGAAACAAGATTCTTCAAGTTAAATGTCGAAATTTTCATCAAATCATCAAATAATTTCATCGAAATAGAATTCTCTTCAAGAAAACAGAAGTGATAAATTCAACGTCAAAGACCATCAAAAGTGAATTTAGCATCAATTAAATTCTTGCATCAAAAGAATGTTGAAATATTTTCAGTTTTCTTATAATTATCATCAATAAGATGAGAATTCCATTAATCTTCAAATATAATATGATCAGAATATACTCACAGTTCTGGTTTTCGGTTCTCGTCATCCCATCAGAGTATTATCAGAGTCCGTGGCACATAACTTTCGTTTTCGCTGGCGGTATCCAAAACAGAAATCACAGAGAACAGTAATCCGGTAATAATCAAAAGAAAATAGTTTTTCAGTTCAAGCTAGGGGTATTTTTCGAGTCCGAGGGTCGAGCACCCATGTAGGAAGGAGTTAGTACTCCTTCCTTTAGAAGTGAATCATTAGACTTAATTATTTTGAACATTTAATTAAACTAGACGATGTTTACAAGACAGGACTAACACTTAGTATGAAATTAAAAAAAACAAAGCATCAACACAGCTATTTGACTCAAAACGGCAAGCCTGCGGAGCGACACATCCGCTTCGTAATGTCACTAGTCTATCACTCTGTTTGCGTGCCAAGTCCTTCGCGCCGAAGTAGTAGGAGTGGAAGTTGTAGTAATAGTTCAGTTGTGTTGCCATACTCATTCTCACATATATATATATATATTAATTATAATGAATTAAATTTGCAATAAAAAAAACTGCTCTACGAAAATAACGCACATGCATTTCAGATAGCCTAGTCTATCTCTATGGGGCTTATGGAAAATTTTCGCAGTGGCATTTTTCTAATGACACATGAGCAAATGCATATTTTTGAATTCAGATTTCTTCTACAGCTGAAAGTAGATCGTTAAATGGTGCGCGCTCGCTTTTCAAAATCCCCCTCCCCCCTTTATTTTCGGATTTTGTTTTTTTTTAATGATTTTAATTTTCTCGAAACAGACAAAAAGAAAAAAACCTTAAAATTTCAAAACTTGAAAAAAATGAGCAATCTTTATTTAAATGCCTAATGTTAGATTCGGATGAGTGGTGAGAGTGGTCAGCCAATGCCCCCCCTCCTTCTCTCTCTCTCTCTCTCTCTCTCTCTCTCTCTCTATATATATATATATATATATATATATATATATATATATATATATATATATATATGTGCATATATATATATATATATATATATATATATATATCATTGGTTCCCAACTCGTAGAAGTCTGTAGACCACTAATCCAGAAAATGAACCATGTGTGGGAATTGAACCCAACGTGTTGCTCGGATCGAATCCCGGTGTTGCGCCACTAAAAGACTCCGTTAGTGTCGTCCCTTCATAGGGGGTAATGCTCCGCCTATAAGGTGCCCCCATAATAAAATGGCTAGCAAAACTGCGGTGTACTATGGCGGTAAGGATATTGTCCAAAGAAACCATCTGCCGCATTGTTGGTGTGTGGGGGGGGGGGGGCTGTTTTAGAACGTCCAAAGCTGTGCGCTTCAGTTAGCAAAATATTTTTCACTGAGGGCGTCTAGATACAAAGTTTTTTCCCCATTATTATTTCTTAAATTTACATCCATTTTGTAATGCATATGTTCCCACAAATGTGTATTTATATAAAAGTTCTTAGAGTATTCGGACAATATTAAATTTTGTTTTTAAAAAAAATTGAAATTCAAAATTTAAAGTACGTTCAGTGTTCTATAAATCTGCCGAAAATATAACTCGATTTGGCTGCGGTACAGAAACGGGACCAGTCCGCCAAAGAGGACGATATTATCTTAATGCAGTAACCTCCCAAATTCAGGCAACCGACCTCTCTTGTTTAGAGACGTGTGGGAGGGTTCTCAACCCAATCAGATCTGACAAAGACTGAAACTATAGATGCTCGAAATACATCCTTGCACAAATGACACCGACGAATGAAACACTGGGGCACTCAATCGTGTGTGTGTGTGTGTGTATATCTATATATATAAAAGAGCTTGTCTGTTTGTTTGTCCGCTATAGAATCATAGACTGTTTCACCCACCGGGACCAAATTCGGCACAGTTAATGTTTTGGACCCGAGAAACTTAAATCAGGAAAAACGAAATTTGGGGCTCAATTAGTTTTTTTAAAATTAATTTTTTAATGTTTTTTGTGCCCGATGGAGGTGCGTCTACCCCCTGTAGTTTTCCCTCAACCAGCTGCGTTAAGAGGGGTGGTTTGAGAATGACGGGGGGGGGGGGAGGGAATTCCAATGTGCGGGAGAAAGAGGGTTGGGAATGACCTTAAAATCAGACGAAAGTCCGCAGGCTCAAAGTTTCTTTTTTTCTTATTGTTTGTATATCATTTCAGTAGAAACGTGCTAAGCGCATTCTGTCTGGCCAGATGAACATGAAGAGCGGGAGTAGCAGCCCAGTATTTTTTTGATGGAATGCATGAAATATTTTATATCTATATATATAACCCGGGCAACGCCGGGCAATAATGCTAGTATATATATATATGACGCGTTGTGGTTAGAAGCGTCAAGCTTCCACACTACAGGTCCAGGGTTCGACCTTGCGACTGGGCAAGGTCGACTCGTGCCTTTCATCCCTTGAGTGGGTTGATAAAATGAGGACCAAGCATGCTTTGGAACTACCTCTGGGGGTCTCGCGTCAGGGTGACCACCTGACTGAGACATATCCTGTATGGCACCCCAAGCCCACGGTCATGAAAGCGGAGATGGGCACCGCAGGCCTTGGTCCACTATGCTGAAAATCAATTCGGTCTGTTGGGCCATGAGTAATATATATAGTATATGTTTGTGTATATATATATATATATATATATATATATATATATATATATATATATATATATATATATATATATATATATATATATATACACTGCTGGCCACCCAAATTGCAACACCAAGAAAGACAAGAGATATCACAACAAAATTTATTTTGTAGATAACATGTTGACCAAGTATCAAATGATTAAATTTATAAACTTCTGTGAAGTGTGGTTCCTGCCAAAATCAGTAGCCAGAGTAGCCGCCATTGTTGGAGATCACCGCTGCCACACGCCTCGGCATTGATTCAAAGAGACTTTGGATGAATTCTTGGGGTACAGCAGACCAAGCAACTTCCACACGTTGCCAAAGTTGATCTGCTATGGCAGCTGGGGATGGAATCTGGGTCAATCGTAGAGCAACCATGGACCACATGTTTTCTATCGGCGAAAGATCCGGAGAGCGAGGCGGCCAGGGAAGCAATTCAATCTGACGATTGACGAAGAACCGTTGGACAATTCGTGCCACGTGTGGTCGCGCATTATCCTGTTGAAATATGGCTGTGGGCAAGCCCTGAAGGTAAGGAAGGACAACTGGCTCCAACACCTCGGAGATGTAGCGCTGGCTGTTTAAAGTACCGGCAATGCGTACTAGAGGTGTGCGAGAGTGATATCCAATACCGCCCCATACCATAATACCCGGTGCAGGACCAGTGTGGCGGTGCATAACGCAGCTGTTCAGCATCCTCTCTTCACGGTGTCTCCAGACTCGAATGCGACCATCGTGGTGTTGCAGACAGAAGCGTGACTCGTCAGTAAAGACAATTTCATTCCATTCTGCCGTCCACATCCTTCTGTCATCGCACCATTGGCTGCGGAGACGTCTGTGGTTCTGCGTCAAGGGTAGACAAAGCAATGGACGTCTTGCGGACAGACCACTCTGCTGTAAACGGCGTCGAATGGTACGCGCAGACACTGGATGATGCGTTCCAGACTGCATGTGCTGTGCTATGGTTCGTGATGTGACTGAGCGATCCGTGACTGCCATGCGCACAATTTGCCTGTCATCACGTGAAGTGGTGCGCTGAGGTGGATGCGATCGAACACGCCGGTCCGTCGTACCCTCCTGCATCCAACGATCACATATCCGCATTACAGTTGTTTGGTTTCGTCCAACAGGACTACCGATTTCCCTGAAAGATAATCCACAATCTCGGTAGGCCACTATCCTTCCTCTGTCGAACTCGGATACTTGATCAAAAGATGATCGCTGTTTTCGACGAGGCATAATTGATCGTTTTTTTTAAAAAACCCACAAGAAAAACACAATTGCCGAACTTGAAATCGTCGAAATCTCCAAGCCTTAAATAGCGCTTTGAAGTGGCGCCACAGGCGCGCGTGATGTGCGTCTGCGCTGAAATTCTAATCATTTGCATATCTCACATCCGCGAATGCATGTTGTAAATTTCATGTTATTTGCATGTTTCCTTCAGGGTGTTGCATTTACGGTGGCCAGCAGTGTATATATATATATATATATATATAATTTTGTACGTAGGAAAGATTGCACAATAATTTATCCTCAGGATAAACATTTTATAAAATTTTAATCTTTTCAGAGGGGAAATTTTTTTTTCTGGATAAATTTTACCTACGTGAAAATATTACCTTAATTTTAATTTCGATAAAAAATATCGATGATAGTTTAATGAAAACAGAAAAAAAATAAGGAACGCTGTACAAAATTTCCTATAGATACCTTGCGAGGAATTTTAGATTTGCTTTCAAAGATGGCAAATCACCAAAATCGCCCTTCTGAGATAAATGGAATCCAGGTACATATTGTGATGGCGGCGGGCCCTCTGCTTAACCCCCGGTATATTATATATAAAATTTGGTGAAGTTTCTTTTCAGTTTTGAATGTTTACCAGAGGCGAGTACAGGTAATCAATCAAGAGGCGTGCCAGCTCTCTGGTAAACAGATGACAACCAGGACCGGATGTGCAAATGGTTTGCTGGACGTGTTTCCGGAGGTATGCAGGGGAACCGGTTTTGGACTGGTGTTCGTCTGGGCAGGAGAGAGCAAGCTAGCGTCGTGACAGGACAGACAGAGAGAGACAGGGGTCCGGCGTGGATGTCGATTTTGTCTCGGACCAGCGTTGTACGTGTGCAGGGAAGCCATGTGGAGGCGACTGTGATTTGTTTGGCGGAGTGCCTTACAGAGGTGAATTAATTGATTTGGCTGGAGGCCATGCATGCACTGGAGGTGCAAAACTCATATGGAGTTAATGTAAATATGTAAATACGCTAAAGAATAAAGGTGCTTGTTCTACGTTCCTTAATCCAGCGTATTCTCGGTGATTTCTGAGGGAACCGGGTGGCTAGGAATTAGCCATAGTTCGGCGCGCTATCGAAATAGACTGGGCAGTGAAGACGAATTGCCCCAGTATATGATAGCTGGTGGCAGCGGTGGGATTTTACGTATGTGTTTGTGAAATACGTGAGGATCCACGGAGGAGGTGAAGCAGTGGCGGAACTGGCGAGGATAGCCAAGGGAATCTGCCGATACAAGCAGTCAACTAGGACCTGCGGAAAATACTAGCAGCCGAGAAGTGTAGCCAGACGCAAGTTGTTCAGAAGAAGTGGAACCTGTGCAAGAAAATTCGATCAGCGTGTACAGCTGGATGCGACAGCAGGAAAGGTAAGCTCATTTGAAATCTTCCAAAGAGGTCTGCGCGATAATTGTCGAGGGGCAGTAAATTGTGGGGTTGGAATTAGTCTAATAATTCAGGGGATTTAGAAAGATAATTTCAACGCTTCTTTGAGAAGTCCGAAAGTTAAACCAGTGAAGGTTTAGTGAAAATTTGTTTGAGAAGAACAGGTGTGAAATCCTGATAGAGATCGGGTAAATGTAGTAGTCTTAGTAGACATTAGTAGTTAGTTTTTTCTAAAAGTGATTTTGGTTATTCAAAACTTTGTGATTAAATCCACAGGGAATCTCACGGGCACGTGTTGTGCGGAAAAAAGAGAAAAGTGTTTTCTTTTGTGTTTAATAAATAGAAAGTGTTTAATGAATTGAATTTGTGCGAGTGTTTGTAGGAAACTGCACAGTGCCTTGGTGCACAGGAATGTACTCAGTGTGGGACAAAACGCTGAATTGAAATAGTATATTTGTATTAGTGTTATTCTAGAAGTGTATAAGCACGTGTGAAGGTGCATCAGACTTGTAATGGTGAAAACAATTTGAGTTTGATTGTTTTATGCTATAATAGAATGTGATACAGGTGTGTTTCTTTTAAATGTTTGATAATATATTGTGATATATGTTCTAGCTATTGTTATGTAATTTGATAGGATTGCTTGTGATTAATTGTACCAGTTTATGTGTATAAGTGAAAGCTCAAAGGTGACAATATTTAGTGTCGTTATATCTAGTACATGTCCTATATTTCTGTGTTAAGTAGGGCAAGTGAAATTGCATGTGCATTTCTGTGAGTGTATTGAGTGTACGGCTTTAGGTTAGAAATAAGATATTGTGATTTCTGTGAATACTGTGGTAAATCTTTTAGTTTGGAAAAATGGAAGTTCTTCTAATTAGACAGACTAAAATTGTTCTTGTGGCTTTGGCCGATAATTTGGACGTTGAGGCGTCGATAAATGATAAAAAAAATAGTAATTGTCCGACGAATCATTGGGGCGGAAAATTACAGTGAAGTAGGGACCAAGGCGGGTCTAGAAGGAATTCTAGAACAGATCAAATTAGATCGGGAAGAGAAGGATAAGCAGATGGATAGGGCTATGAATTAGCTTTGATAAGAAAGAGAGAAAGTTTAGACGTTAGTCAGAAAGCCATAATAGACAATATTTTCGAGGTTTTCGAGTCGAATAAAGAATTCTTTGTGAGACATGATAAAGGAATCTTTGAGAGACTAGAATACGACCTAGACTGCGAGGCGAAATATGCTTTAGTTCAATCAACTAGAATTATAAAAGCGAGGGAATTGGAGTACCTGAGGGTAAAATTACAGGCTGTAAATTCCTATAGAGAAATTAGAGGTTTAATAAGGAAGGCCGGAGTCACTAAAATTGAGAAAAGTGTCGAAAGTCAAATTGAGGGAAAAATTTGCGTAGAGCAAAAGGTTAAATCTCTGGGTAGAGAAAAAAATGTAGAGAATGTGTTGGGAAATTTCAGCGAGGTGGAAGCTGGGAATTTCGGAAGCGCGAGTACTCGAGGCAAAATTAAAAATAAGGAATTCTGTAGCCAGTTGGTTGCCGGAGATACTTTAAGCAGTTCGAGGGAAGTGCGGGAAAAAAAGAAAACCTTTGTAATTGAGCAAGCAGGCTTAAATTCGGGTGTAGAAAATCGAAGTGAAATAGATAACTCGCTCTGCAAATCCGTGAATGTAGAGACCGTGGGGAAAATGAATGTAGATTTGTGTGAAGAAAGTAGCCTAGATAAAAGTGAAATATTGTCTGAAAGCGACTCTAACATTTGTAATCTCGAAGTGAGAAAAGTTAGTTTCGTTGAGTCAGCCGAGGTTTTAGAGGACTTGAATCCCGAGTTTTGTGTAACTGACCGCACACAGAGGGGGATGGACCTTTGTCCGAGAGTCCATTCATCAGGTTCTTTACAAGTGGAAGGGACTATAAGTGCGTGTCAGGATTTGATGAATGTAGTCGAAAAAGTTGAGCCGAGAGACGGTTTAGAAATTGCTCCCCAGGGATTAGACAATGGCATTCGGGAAAACACGGACTGCGAAAGGGTCGAAAGTTCGTCTAAAAAGGATGGTCAGATTTTGACGGAATTTAGGGGAAACCTAAACATTGCAACGGATGTAGGGAGAACGAGTGTTGCGATTCCGAGTAGGAACATTTTGAGAGGGAGGTTACCTAAGATTGGGATACTCCATTGTAACGAGTTCAAAGGGAAATTACATCCGGTAGTGATAAGGACTAAACAGCGCCGCGAAAAGGCGAGTGGAATAACGCGCAAGAAAGCGAAGTTTAAAATGTTTTTGTGCTTGAGCAAAACTAAGGAGAAATGTCCGTTAGCTAGAGGCAGACCGACTTGCGTAAGGCATAGTCAAAAGACGGGACGCCAGGGTTTTGTCAAGTTCAAGAAGAAATGTAGGGGAGGACGACAGTCTGTTAAATTCAAAATGAAAATGGGTACGAGGTACTCAGAAGGGCAGCCTAGCAATTTCGGGAGACTGATGAAAAACCGAAAGTTGCAAATATTCGCGAGGGCGAAGATTAATAGACAGGATGAATTTAGGGGGTCGTGTGACAGGGTTTCCACGAAAATTCAGCGTAAGCGGGATGCTACGAGGAGGGTTAACTCCAAATTTAAAGAAATCAAGTTTGGGAAACTTTAAATTCTCAGTTGAGATTTTGAGGGTCAAGGTTGAATTTAAATGCTGCGTGAAACAGTGACCCAAAAATGTATGTGTAAGAATTATGTGTATTGTTTTTTTTTGTATGATTTTATACCAGAAAGTTGAATTGAGTAAATTGTAGTGTATAATCTTTTATGTGATGATTTTTGAGAAATTTAAAGTGCATATATGTGGGTAAAACATGACCACATAGTTTGAGAATGGATTTAAGCAAATTATGTATAATTCCTTATGTTCAATTAGTATAACGATTATGTTCAATTAGTATAATGATTTTGTTTTGGTGAAAGGTCCTAAGACGCTTTTTGTGTAAGCCGGTGGAAGGCCTCAGAAAGACTGTCATTAATATACCGCAATACAATTTTGTTCTTGTTAGAAAAAGAACCAAACGAGTTAGTTTGTTATGACTCTATGTCAGGAGATGACGTTAAAAACACATAATGAAATTGTGGAATCCTAGTGTAGAAATAAATGTGGGTTCAACTGTGAGTTTCGGTTTCCTGGCCAATCGAGTGGAAAGAGGCCGATTGAGTCGCGCGTTTGGATAGGAGAAATTATGTTCCGTGGGTTACAGGACCAACTGAATGTCGAATAGTTAATGATCTTGTAATGCCGAATGTTTAATGAAATAGTAAGAATTACATAACTAATATTTAGTAAGAAATATAAGTTTAATTTTGTCCACTATATTGGTAATCGTTATCCACGATGATGTGTTTTTGCTTTAAGAGAAGTTTACAGAGTAATTGTGAAATTTTTAATTGGTTAACGTTGTGATCAATGTATGTTGTGTTAACTGTGTTTATTTGAGTAATGGTTCTTTGTTTAATGTGTCTTTGAGTAATATTTTGTTTCATGTTATTGCAACTAGGTTAAGATATAGTCGATAATTGAAATATGGTCGAAATTGTGGTAATGTTTGTAATTAAGTTAAGATTAGAGTAATGTATTGTTGTAGTACCTATGCTAAAATATGTTAAATGAAAGTGCTTAATGGGTTGGCGAATAGAAGCTAAACGTGTTAGGGTACGTTGTCGGCTATGACTGGCCGAAAGGTACGGGTGCTAACCGCCCGTAAGTGTACAATGGAACCGAGAAGGTTATCTGCAGATAGAATGGCCTTGAGGCTATGTTTTTGTTGTTTTCAGTATGAAATTGTTAACGTAAGTTTTTTAGTGCATTAGGAGTATTTTGTTTGTCTTAATCATGTATGAATTTATTATGTGTTTAGCTAATGTAATATCAGTGTAATGATTGTCTGCATCACTTACTGGAAATTGAATTAATGTTTTTCACTCTCGAAAAGTATTCGGAGTGCAGGTTTAGGAATGATGTGTCCCAGACTGAGTGCAGTTTAGGGCATTTTCGAGGGAAATTTCTAAAGTAGGCGGAAATTGACTCTAGGAAGTTAGGGCTGAAGAAAGCCAAATGGTATTGACCTCTTTGGAAATGTTTCACGTGGGTATACCTAAAGGGACCTATCGAACTTTCCATTAGACTTTTTTATGTATAAAAAAGCCTTTAAAGGGGGGAGGAGCTGTGACGGCGGCGGGCCCTCTGCTTAACCCCCGGTATATTATATATAAAATTTGGTGAAGTTTCTTTTCAGTTTTGAATGTTTACCAGAGGCGAGTACAGGTAATCAATCAAGAGGCGTGCCAGCTCTCTGGTAAACAGATGACAACCAGGACCGGATGTGCAAATGGTTTGCTGGACGTGTTTCCGGAGGTATGCAGGGGAACCGGTTTTGGACTGTTGTTCGTCTGGGCAGGAGAGAGCAAGCTAGCGTCGTGACAAGACAGACAGAGAGAGACAGGGGTCCGGCGTGGATGTCGATTTTGTCTCGGACCAGCGTTGTACGTGTGCAGGGAAGCCACGTGGAGCCGACTGTGATTTGTTTGGCGGAGTGCCTTACAGAGGTGAATTAATTGATTTGGCTGGAGGCCATGCATGCACTGGAGGTGCAAAACTCATATGGAGTTAATGTAAATATGTAAATACGCTAAGGAATAAAGGTGCTTGTTCTACGTTCCTTAATCCAGCGTATTCTCGGTGATTTCTGAGGGAACCGGGTGGCTAGGAATTAGCCATAGTTCGGCGCGCTATCGAAATAGACTGGGCAGTGAAGACGAATTGCCCCAGTATATGATAATATGTATAGTCAGGCACGCACAGACAGCACAGCATACAATTATTGTACATGGCTCTGTAACCATTTTAGGAACACGCGGTTTGTGATATTTGATTCTGACAGCCAAGGAAATGAAAATGGATTTTTCCCCCCTTGAATAGCATTTCAGGGTTTAATTTATATTCTGGTGACACAATACACCGACTATGCTAAAAATATTATCCGACCTTTAAAGTTAACGTACTACCCTAATAGAACAGACTGTCGCGCCGCCGTCGAAGTGACCACGCAGGGGGTCACAGTTTTACAGCGAATTTCGACCATATTACCTAGTCTCTTTGTGACTTTCCCTTGGGCACTTCACTGTAAAGCAGTGGTTTTCAACCCGCAGAAGTCTGCGGACCACTAAGCCAAAAACTGAACCATGTGCGGACCACCCCCTCTGACTTGAGCGGGGGGGGACTTCTGGGGTATGGGGTATAAAATATCCCTCAGGCAAGAAGCATATAAGATTGACGTACTCACATTGTAACGTATCATATTCTAATAATAAAATAATTCTGTTAAACTTTTGAGAAATTTTAATTCAACACCTGATAGTCATCGGATATATTCGATCCATCCAGTTCAATTAACATCGCTTTCAAAATCCCCAGTCATTTGGCAACTTTTTTATATGTGGTGACGGACCACTCCCGAGGCTCTCGCGGACCACCGGTTGGGAACAGAGCCCGATTCAGAAAATTCTTGACTATAGGCACAACTCGAGATGGGGGCCCCCTAACACTGATGTGGGCGTAAAATTTCCAAAATTGACACACACAAAAAAATAATCATGAATCATTGTGAAAGTACCATTTTACCAAGAATTGGCTATTTGAAGCGTAGCAGCCCAGAACATTATCAAATAACAAAAAGTAATACAACATATTAACTTCATCATTAAAACACTAATACAATGCAACCAGAAAAACTTATTAATCCCTTATATACACTGTAACATACAGATGATGAACTATACATATAACTATACATATGATGAACCTATCAATCAAATTTGGAAGGATATATATATATATATATATATAAAAAATTGCTATTTAAAAAGGTAAAATAGAAAAAAAATTTAATTGGGGATTTTTTCTTTTAAAATTTTTTTTTTTTGGGGGGGGGGGGCAGGTCCGGGCCTACTGGGAAATCAGGGCTGGTTGGGAACCACTGCTGTAAAGCCTTTGCGATAGCCTGGTTCCGACTACACGCCATACGGCTTCACATGAAGATCCAAGTGACTCCACAGTCTAACATCGCCGCGTAAAAGCCTGTTCACGTAGAATCCGTCAGCGTTACTCGTATTAACATATTTTAAACCAATCACAGACTTCAACAATTTCGTGGCTAATCGTTTGGAGGTTTGTAATTGGTTAAATATATTTCAATACGGGTAACGCTGGCGCTGACGGATTCTATGTGAACAGCCTTAACTATTCCGCAGTGACCTGGACGTGTACTTCAGTTCCACATCCCCGAGTGAAGAGTGATTATATTATACCGAGAAGTCGATTTCAAATCATGGCGCTACGAGGGTAGCATAGAAGGTGACTTTCTAATTTTACTTCAGTCGAGCCTCTATGTTTGAGTGAACAGGCCGGGAAGCGCAGATCCCTAACTAATTTGACAGTGAGGAGGATGAAATTAATATAGGTATGATACGAGGCCACTGCATATCAAACAATAAATGCGATGTCGGAAACAGTATCCGCATTCACCACACCGAAACTATTTCTGCGGCAGAAATTTCGAGTGACTCAGATCGCGGATGTGAGAATCATTTATCTTGGTTAGCTCACGTAACGGGAAATTAAATAGAAATGAATGCTGTGTACGTGGCAAGCACACTTCACACCGATTATAATAATCACGAGAAAAAACCCTCCTTTGTCTCCCTAAATCTATTGTCATGGAATATGCATTAAGTTTCATCCACAGAACACAATCTATCGAGCAAAAATAATTTCTATTGTTTGCAAGCGGATTGGCTGTAAGTTTCTTTTCACGCGAATGGGAAAAAAAACAACCTCAAATAACTATTTTTTTTTCTATCTTGGCATATTCTAGAGTGTAACGTTTACTTCTATTGACGGCTGTGACTACAAGTTCAAACTTTGAATTCTATGTTAATTGCCCTTCATAAGAGAGATACTATAATTAAAAGACTACATTTAGAGGAGGTTTCTTGTTTAAAAGTAGAATATTGAAATGTCGCAGATGTATAAGGTACCCATAAGAATAGAGTCATCTATGTTTGAAAATATTTTTCTTTAACCAGCCTCTATTAAGCATGTTCTTATTAGCTCTTTGAGGACGAACTCCGCACATATTGTGGCGAAAAAAATAATTTTATTGTTTTCCTCGTCATTGCTGATATTTTTTTATATAGAGGTGTAAAAGCTTATAGCATTTTATTATATCGTTATTCTGAAATTATATCAATTAAATGTGCATTAAAAAGTCCATTTTTTCCTTGTTATTATTGTTGTTTCTAATGCTCCCTGGCCGGATGTATTCCAGACCAGGTCCATATAAGCTGCTGGCTGAGGGGTGCGGATTCGGTTTAATAATGGCACCACATGGGTCGGAGTACGATTTAGTCAGGCGCCCACTCAATTTTCACTGAGCATTCTCACGGGCGTCTTCTGGGAGGGGGATCGTACCCTCTCCCACCCTCTCTGACCTCATTCAACTTGTCCATATCCGGGCTAGACATGAAGGTATTGAATAGTGCTTGTCGATATTCGAACGGAGCACCCTCAGCGCCAAAAGCAGACGCGCTACCACTAGGCTACCTCAGGCCCTTTTTTCTTTACACTTAATATAAAAGTCCCTAGTATACGTAATTCTACTCCATATAAAAAAAATATTCGACGCGATACCACTAGGCTACCTCGGATACTTTTTTTCTTTACACTTAATATAAACATCCTTAGTATACATGATTCCACTCCATATATATAAAAAAGATTCGACCCACAAATATGCAAGTTCAGTAAGACTTTTGTAAAGGGTTAAAATTATTCACTTCCCCCCCTATAGGATTTTATGAACGGGTTGTCATTATTATTTACATTGGACGATGAAAATAATCACATTTGATAATTTTTGAATCAATATTAAGATAAAATGGATATTCAACCAAATATATATATCCTTTGTTTACATTTTATGACATTACCAGATGTATTACCCGGCTTCGCTCGGGATTCAGTTTCTGTTATTATTTTCAATGATTAGCCTCATGTTATGATGTTCTACAGTTTTCGCTAAAATTATGTTGCGGTAACAAATAGCATTAGTTTGTTGTCGGTGCTGTCGTTGTTCATCGCTTTTCTCTCCTTTCGATGTTGAAGCTCGAAGACGATCGTATGTTCGACGCGTTAAAATTTTCTTCATCAGTCTCACTGCTTCGGATCACTACAATTCAAATTCTGTTACCTTCGAGCTCTTGGGAATGTTTTTTCTTCAAATTCTTGTGTGCGTCTAACTGCTTTTCGAATTCTGTTGGCTTCGCGCTCTTCTGTTTTTTTTTCATCACATTGCTCAATTCTCAACAATCTTTGACATTTTCCCCTTACTTCTGCAGGATTAAAAGTTGCTCTCCTCTTTTTGGGCATTTTAAAGCATTAATTTACAGCTAGTGAATAACGTTTGAATGGATTTATTATTATAGAAAAAGAATCAATATTGTTTGAATGGATTGAGATCACATTCAATATTAAAACACAGCAAATCTGGTAATTATTATAGAAAAAGTATATACACGTATTTCATGCTCGGAATTCTTTCTCAAAACTAAATCGTCTGCTACGTTTCAATGCCACTTTCAGACTATCTCAATTATAATATACACGTATTTCATGATTGTAATTCTTTCTCAAAACTAAATCATCTGCTATGTTTCAATGTCACTTCAGTTATATAAATGATCGCGTCAAGGCTAAACGCACGTGTTTCTAGCTAAGTCAACGTGTCCTGCAGTATATTTGAGTTTGAACAGGTATCTTGGGATAGTTTCAATTCATGAAATGGATAGATAACACATTCATTGAAAATGAATGACTTTCCATCCTTATATTTTCATTTTTAAAAAGAAACATTCCGGCGTTGCCACGTACATGAAAATAATATATCAAATTCATTCTTGCATGCGCCAATATATGAATAAATCACGTTTTTAATTCATGTCTATTTATTTTTACGGAAATGTTATAATTTAATTGGCAACAATGAAATGTTACAATAGTTTGAACAAAAATATCCGGGGAAATTTGGCGATTTTCAATATCCGTTGATATTTCTAACATAATTTGGGAATGGAACGTCGTAGTGGAATGAAAATAGTCTATAACCATCGCGCAAGTTTAAGCAATAAGTTGACCAAGTTTCATCGCAATTGGATGAACGGTACGGCAGCGCATAAAATACGAACAAACAAACAAACAAACAAACATTCATTTTTATATAGAGAGATAATCTGTGTGCTTGAGAGGAGGAAACTTATCTCTCGAAACTTATCTCTCGAGAGGAAACTTAACCCACTGAGAGTTTGAGTTTTCATACTCGCGTGTTTAACGAGGCAACTGCACCTACCCCGTCAGATCCCAACTCTTGCAAAACGTTTGATTCGAAGCGCATAGATTACTGATATGCACAAAGAAAAATGCATGCCTAAATAACTGCAAACTGAAGACTACAAAGTTCCAATTAATAAAAACCGGTGGCATTTCCCTTCGTTTTTCACTGATTAAATAAAAATGCTTACTACCTAAGGCATCAAATTTGTTTTGTTTTTTAGCAATAAACACTCGATTGTTGAAATTTTATCGCAACTACGATCCTTCGCTAATACTTAGTACGGAGAAATAATCATAAATAATACATAATTTTAACAATAAAAGAAACAGTCAAAGTTTTGAATAAATGTATTTTCTGCAAATACATATTAGGCAAGTAAAGAGAAATTTATCTACGCGCCATGTAAAATCATAGATATCTCGCTCACGATTTGCGACCCAATTTCGGTGAAAATTCGACAAAGAGAATAATCAAAGCAGATTTTAGGTAGTAAAGAAATAAACACTATCTTAAACGGATCCGCCCACATGGTGTAATGATTAGCGTTCTGAGCTGCACGCAGTGGGCTTGGGTTCAAAACCCGAATAAGGCTTGGTCGTTTCCGTGTCGTCCGCCTCAGAGGAAGCAATGCTGGCTCACCTGTAGGGTGCCCCCATAATAAAGTAGCCAGTAAATCGCGGTCAATAACAAACAGCGAATGTATCACAAGTGCATCCGCATTATACCAAAAAAAGAAGATCAATACGAGAATACAAACCAACAACTCGAACTGACAAAAAATGAATCTATTCCTCAAATTTCACTTATTTGTGATACATGTCTGTAAAAAATAAACAGAAGTATGCAGATAGCATTCACGGAGATTATATAAAATCTCAAGGTATGCTTCCTTCGACGCTCAACAAAATAAAATAAAACCAAATTTACTACACCCGAATGCACCGCAAATACCGACATAAGCGGCTTTAGTCTGGTCTAGAACCCTACCACGGTCAAAAGACTGCAAGATCAGTACAGACAGAAAAAGAACCTTCGCCGTTTAAGCAGATAATCGCCTTTCAGCGAATTAGAAAGATTTTTTTTTAGCCCGTCTTGCCATTCCGAAACTTGGCTCTGAGAAATGTCTTTAAATTCATAGCTTGTGATATATAATTTTCGTTCTACTCATCTATCATTTTTGCCTTTTCTTGGGGCTCAATATGTTTACAATTTGTTGAAAATTGTGTGCTTCTAGAGATATAATTTCCCATTATTAATCATTAGAGACTGGTGGGAAAATTCTACTGAAAAGTATATAGAACCCCTTAAATGTTTAATACATAGAATAACACCCGAATCATTCGGATCTTTTGATAACTGCGTTTTGAAAATAAAGCCTTGGAAAATGAAGGTGCGATGCATATAGATCTGAAGCTAGTGCTAGTTTTTCGATTATTTACTTTGGCACTCCAAAGCTTTGCTTCTTCTATAGGCACCCATTTTCAGGTGTTGGTATATTTTCCCCTTGCATTTCAAACCACGCGCATATTAGTAAAAATTTATAAGGTATGTCCTCGACGTCACGCATCTCTCACCTCACGCACATTAGCAAAGTTTTAGAAGGTGTAAGTATGACTCATTTACAAAAGACAGAAAAAGTATACGGGAGAGATCCCTCTAATAATAATAATAATAATGTAGATAGGATACAGAACAGCTAATCTTTTCAAACAATTTTATTTATTTATTTATTATTTTTTCTGGGAGGGTGGGGGGGGGGAATTCTACAATCTGGAATTACCTTAATGACAGTTTTTTAAAATAAATTTTTAAAAAAATTATTTTTATTGAATTTATATTTTAAAAAATAATTTTGAAAAATTAAATTAAAAAAAAATTAATAAATTTTTAAAAAATTAAAATATACTAATTTTGACTTAGTTTGGTTTGGAGTGCTAGGGTCAACTGTTGGTAAAAGAGGACTAATTAGACCGGGACCTACTGCTTAAAGCCGATTCCGAACGGCTACAAACGTCCATGCCAAGAGTGGGATTCGAACCCTCAAATTCTGGTACCGAATGCCAGCACCCTAGCCATTCACCATCATCCGGCCTAATTTTCACTTAAAAGTATTAAAATTTACATTATCTGGTCTAACAACCAAATCCACACAGAACAACCACCACATTAAGTCTATTACTGACTGGAACGAAAATAAAAGCTATCAGAAATTGTGAATTTAAAAATATTTTTAATGTGGATATTTCGAACTAAGTGTAAAAAAGAAAAAAAAATAGTGAAAAACTTACAAGTATGAGATAATTACAATATTATGACTAAAAGTTTAAGTAAGGAAGCCATCGAAATCGGCAGGACCATAAAATAAAAATAAAAAATCTTTTCAAATTCTTCTCCCCGATAAATCTCCCTGTTTGGAACAAAAGCTAACAGTGACCAAATTAATATCACCACTACATTGTTTATCACAGATATCGTGGCATATTAAGGTGACTGCCTACGTTGAAAAATGTCATTTTTTTACTATTTTGGTCAATTTCATTTCTTGCAAGAATCGTGTAATTCAATCTTTTCTCTTTGCAAAACTGTTTTGATTTTCATTCTACACCAATTAGAAGCAGAGTTGTAGCTATTTAAAAAAAACATCTTCTGCTACAAAATTGAAGTGACTAACAACTTTAAATGCGTTTTTCTCAGAATTATGATTTTTAGCACAAATCTCTACGATTATCATGATATCTCACATGATAATGTGTATAATTTGATAAAATTGTCAGAAAATGTTTTAGATGCTATTGTTAATGAAATGACGCACAATAATTGGTGTATAATAGTTTTTTATTTGGGCCTGTTTTTATAAGGAAAGGAATGACGAATCGGGGAAAATTTTCATATTGGAACATAAAATTGCGAGTATTATTTTTGCATTTCAAAATTTCTCTTAGAAAACATGATACATATTATGTATCATGTGTGAGAAGATTAAAACAGTAGCATTAGGATTTTGTGCAGAATGATAGACGTTTTAGATAAATTTCATTAAAAACTACTTCAAATTGACCAATAAAAAGTATGCTATTTACAGGTAAGTTTTTGTTCCTTTTTTTAAGCGCTATCTCTATATATAAAAGGCAATGTTCGTATGTGTGTCCTCTATAGACTAAAAAACTACCGAACCGATTTACACGCAGTTTTTTGCAAAATGGTCCATGTTGTCCCGGGAAGGTTTAAAGCTATTGAAATCCTCGATCTGACCAGTAGAAAGAAAGTTAAAAATATTTTTCGTTCGATGTCTGTTCAGATATTATCTAAGAACATTCTACTTCCAAACAAAACATACGGATGGCAGCACCTAACAACCCCTGATAGCCATCTCTCTCATCTATCTATATACCGGGTGGTTATAATTAAACTTCTCCTATAAACGGCATCCTACAGCGCAAACGGGTGAACGGAATGCAACGAAATTTTGTATATGGGCTATACACGAGATGCGCTCACGGAATTTCGAAAAAAAAATTAGTTCCAAAATGTCCACCAGAGGGCGCCTTTTCGGGAAAAACTTGAAATTTAACACAATAAACGACCAAAACGGAATACAGAAACAATATTAGCATTTATTGACTAGTTTCTGATCATCTTGTCATCGAACCGCATTAAGTAAAGGTAAGGGAGAAACAAAAACAGTTCAGTTTGCAGAAACAAGAACAGATTAGGATGAAATTGCACTAGAGGAGCAGTTGTTAATCGTGTCCAGGACGATAAGGGAAAGCGACCGATCGTACTGAGTGAGCTGGTGTATCGTGAAGGTGTTGCGACGTTGAATGACTTAAAGAACTCCATAACGCTTCATGTGCGAAGCCTCACAACTAATCAGTTACGATCTGCTGTTGAACACACTGTCCATCGACTTGAAATTTTGCAGGTGAATGAAGGTGGTCACGTGGAGCAGCTTTCCCTACATCGTCCTGGACACGATTAACAATTGGTCCTCTTGTGCAATTTCGTCCTAATCTGCTCTTGTTTCTGCAAACGGAACTGTTTTTGTTTCTCCCTTACCTTTACTTAATGTGGTTCGATGACAAGGTGATCAGAAACTAGTCAATAAATGTTAATATTGTTTCTGTATTCTGTTTTGGTTGTTTATTGTGTTAAATTTCATGTTTTTCCCGAAAAGGCGCCCTCAGGTGGACATTTTGGAACTAATTTTTTTTCGAAATTCCGTGAGCGCATCTCGTGTATAGCCCATATACAAAATTTCGTAGCATTCCGTTCACCCGTTTGCGCTGTAGGATGACGTTTTTAGGGGAAGTTTAATTATAAACACCTGGTATATAAAAGAAAATGTTCGTATGTGTGTCCTCTATAGACTAAAAAACCACTGAACCTATTTACACGCGGTTTTTTGCAAAATGGTCCGTGTTGTCCCGAGAGGGTTTAAAGCTATTGAAATCCTCGATCTGACCAGTAGAAGGAAAGTTAAAAATATTTTTCGTTCGATGTCTGTTCAGATATTATCTAAGAACTTTCTACTTTCAAACAAATCATATACGGATGGCAGCACCTAACAACCCTTGATAGCCACCCCTCTCATGTAGATGTTCAACATTCCTGTGAGGGGGGCGAGGGGTAAGGTCATGACCCCCGAGTCTTGAAGGAGGGAGAGTGTTTTCTCACACCCCACGTGAAAAGATAAATTTCATTATCTTTTCACGTGGGATGAGAAACTCTGGTCCTCTGGCTTCTCTCCCATATAGTAATTTAAACGGTGACACGCCGGTAGTGGAATTTGGGATCTCTCTATATGCAAATAACATATATGGAATATGTTTATCTCAATTTTTAGGGTCGCTTCGTATGATATGGTGCAACATGCGTTTTAAAACCTGATTATACCGTTCCACTAACCCTGAACTTTGTGGATGCAAATCTAGGTGTTGCAAATCTAGGAGTGGCGCCTAACCTTGCATGAAACTCTTGAGTTAATTTTGATATAAAGTTAGTACCTTGGTCGCTTGCGATAACCCTAGGTATCCCCGTTCTCATAAATATTTCTAGCAATGCGGCGCATGTTGCTTTAGCTGTTATCGTTCTCAATGGAACTGCCTCCGACCACCTAGAATGTTGATCAACCAAACATAACACATATTTGTGCCTTCGCGCTGATGGAGTTTCTATAGGACCAATTAAATCAACTGTTACTTGCTCAAACGGAAATTGTGGTCTTTGAAGTGGAGTTATAGGTATTCGATCACTTGCCCTCTCCCTACTCCGTAACTGGCACGCTTCACAAGATCTACAATACTCTTCAATATCGCGCGACATATTCGGCCAAAAAAATGAGTACCGGATCCTCTCTTTTGTCTTTTTCATTCCTATATGATTAGCAAAAATTGACTCATGCGCTAATTTTAGAATTTGCCCTCTCCTAACCTTTGAAACTACTAGCTGACAAACATTTTCTCCCGAAACCTTTTCTTTGTGATACACTAAATAATCCATTACGAAATACCCATTTTTGTTCTGCTCTGCATCTTTAAAAGCTTCGCGTAATGTATCACACTTTCTCTGCTCTTTCTTGAAAATACTAGCATGCGACAATTGACCTACATTTGTTTCCCTTTCTGCCTCATGTTCACTTTGAACGCAGCTAACTATCAATTTCTCCTCTCCGCTCTATACCGTATTTTGTATAAACAACCTCTCACATTTCGCGTCTTCCCTTCCTAACTCAACATTTCCTCCCCCCGATGTTTCCGTGTGACCAACTTCTTGTTTACAATTCTCCTGCGCAGTTAAATCCATGTGGATACCCCTTGTCGCTCCCCCTTCTTTCTCTAACGCTGACTGAAGCACTTCATAAATCACTGGGGTGATTATACAAGGAACTACAAGTCTATCCGTGATTGAAAATAAGACGTCAACATGACCATGTGAAAAATTGGGAGTATTAAATTTTAATGATATCGGCAACGTTTTTAAATCCGCCTCAACTTTGTCTCCAAATGCAGATATCAACTAAATTTTAGAACTGTTCTCATTTTGAAAATTTTGCGGTATCTGGTTCGAATTAATTATTGGCATTTCTGCCGCACTATCAACTAATGCTTTAATTTGCGTCCCCCTTAACCAAAGTACACGTACTGCAACGGTTGAGTATCGAATGCGTTATTATCGAAATAGCCGGTTTTAACTTTTGCAATTAGTTTATCATCCTGATTGTTTTTCCCTGTCACCGAATAATTTTTCGTTTGATTTTGTGCAACTCCCGTTTTACTCTTTTCCCTATTATTGGGACAAAATCGCAAATGAACTACGCGTTTACAAAGTTTGCATTCTTTTGAATTCGTATTTCTTTCATTATAGTTACTTCTCATATGAGGGGGTAGGTATTTCCCGCTACTTTGATTCCCAAATCCTGTTTCACTCTGATTACGAAATTTCGTTGGTTTGTCATATAATTCCGAAAAGGATCTACCCTTAGAGGTAAACCAATTGTCACAAAGTTCGGCAATTTCCCTCGGTTTAAGCCAAGTATTTAGCTGCTTAATCCTAATATAACTTCGCGTTTCAGAGTCTAATGTACTCAATAATCTATCACTAACTATCAACTGGTTCAGCGTTTCAATGTCTGTCACCTTCCTCAGTTCGCAATAAAAAATCCCAATTTGCCCTTAATCTACTTGCAAATTGTATATGGTTCTCATTTCTCGCTCTTTTCGCCGACAAATGATCTAAACACGCTTCCGGTGTCGGTTGAAATTCTTTTAAGATTATAGCTTTCACTTTCTGATAATCTTTCATATCTTCCGCGTTTACGTAAACTAATAAATGCGACGTTCGTTCCCCCAGCAAATTAAATAATATCTCAACCTTCACGTCTTCCGCGACCTTTTTCATTTCAAATGCTTTTTCGAGAGACGAAAAAAATAAATTCCACGACTCTGGTTTAGTCGGCACAGCAAGGGTTAAAGTCCTAACACTCTTTATTAGCGCCTCTAACGAATTAGAATTCCCGCTAACTCCATTCCCGCCTGTATTCAAACTCCTACCTTCAGCTTGAATTTTAGATATCTCTAACTGTGCTTTTGCTACTTCTAATTTTGTTTTTTCAAGTTGGAGCAACGTATCTTGCTCTTTAAATCGTTCCCTTTCAATTTTAAGTAACTCCGCGTCTTTTTTCTATTCGTTCTCGTTCCCTTTCAATTTCAACTAATTCTGCGTCTCTTTTCTCTTTTTCTATGCGTTCATTAACTGTCGATATCAGAAATTGTTTTACAAATTCGAAATCTTCCTCGTATGACTTACTAGCTTCTATAAGAGTTTTTAAATCTACTATTCTGTGGTGTTCCTCCACATTCTGTCCTAGTTCTTTGGCAACCAAAAACAAATCTTCTTTCTTTAAACCCTTTATGTTAAACATATTTTATTTATTTTAAAATCCTCACTCTCTACAATTTATATACTGGTCATATTTTAATAACACTCTTTACTAAAATATATTTCAACTCATCAATTACTAAATATTTTCTTTCTACTCTAACATCAACACATATCAGAGATATTTTTCATCTTCTTAATTACTAATTTAATTATTCACAAGTTTCACTAAAGAACAAAAGGCTTCCTACCTTTTTCAATGCTCTGGTTTTCGAAAGAGAGCGTGTCATGCATCCAAACGCTGAACAATCACACCGCGTAGCAAATTATCACCTCCAATGTTCACACAACAACAAGTTTATTACAAGACGATTTTAACACTTGACATTGCTCGATTATACACATACATATATGACACGTAATACCCACCAAAAAAACATCACGCCACGAACGAAATTCTATAAAGCCAATTTAAATGGCTACTACCCTTCTTAAACACGTCTGTGAAGTTGGCCCCCCGACATTGAGATATCCAAATTTTAAAAACGGCATTCGTTTGAGCGTCGTTTGAGCGTGTTTGAGCGCCAAAAATTTTCGTTTGAGTGCAATTTTTAAAAAAGTTATGAGCATTTCATTTTTTGGCGGGAAAAACACCTAGCCCCCCCGACATTGAGATATTTAAATTTTGAAAACAGCATTCGTTTGAGCGTCGTTTGAGCGTGTTTCAGCGCCAAAAATTTTCGTTTGAGCGCAATTTTTAAAAAAGTTATGAGCATTTCATTTTTTGGCGGGAAAAACACCTAGCCCCCCCCCGACATTGAGATATTTAAATTTTGAAAACGGCATTCGTTTGAGCGTCGTTTGAGCGTGTTTGAGCGCCAAAAATTTTCGTTTGAGCGCAATTTTTAAAAAAGTTATGAGCATTTCATTTTTTGGCGGGAAAAACACCTAGCCCCCCCCGACATTGAGATATTTAAATTTTGAAAACGGCATTCGTTTGAGCGTCGTTTGAGCGTGTTTGAGCGCCAAAAATTTTCGTTTGAGCGCAATTTTTAAAAAAGTTATGAGCATTTCATTTTTTGGCGGGAAAAACACCTAGCCCCCCCCGACATTGAGATATTTAAATTTTGAAAACGGCATTCGTTTGAGCGTCGTTTGAGCGTGTTTGAGCGCCAAAAATTTTCGTTTGAGCGCAATTTTTAAAAGAGTTATGAGCATTTCTTTTTTTGGCGGGAAAAACACCTAGCCCTCCCCTCCCCTCACATTGAGATATTCAGAGAACGGGAAAAACAGAGCAGCATGAAATTTCGTGTCGGGGAAATGGCGAAAAAAAAAGGGGGGGGGAAATTAGGTGTCTGCGAAACGGAAGGGACACCTCCAAATATGGCGGGTCCCATGGATAAGACATTGAAAGAGGCGCCAGAATGAAGCAGAGTAAAAATACGAAATTATCAACAAATAACGATAAAATATAATAGTAACTAATAATAGCAAATAGTTTCAAACTTGTTGATATAGTTTAGGCCTCAGACAACAGTGTTTAATGCATTTATGAAATTTTTCAATACATTCAAAAATCCATTGATTCGTTCTTAATATTTCTTATACTTTAAAAAAGATGAACTTGAAAGAAAGTTTTCGTATCTCTGTCCTGTATATATTTACTTACCTTTTTCTTTTTCCCTATATATATACCTAAAACTAAATACCCGTGCTTCACAACAGAATACATTACTACCACCAATCATGTAATCGGGTTCCATTAATTTAAATTAACTTCAGTAGTAAAGTGTTGTCATTTCTTTTGAGGAGTTAACCATATAATTTAATGACGATCCAACATTAAATAAGGGTTTTTAGATTTATATTTATTTCCTAATTTTGGGGGCCTTATGGCCCTTCTGGATTTTTTAGCTTTCTTAGTACCTAGGGCTTTAGATGAGCCACTATGCAAAATTTCAGCTTCTTAGGTCTTATGGTTCCAGAGATACAGTGACCAGCAGTCCGTGTTTAATTTTGAGGGTCCCTTTTCACATACTAAAAGTGTAGATTTTTTAAAAAATATTTCTTAAATGTTATTGTTAGGGAGAGCGGAAGTGCATCCACTATACAAATTTTCAACTTCCTAGAACTCATGGTTCGAGAGATACGGTGATCAGTGAGTGAGTGGTATTTGGATTTTATATACAGGGTGTCCGGGCTAAAAGTATTTTTTATATAGAGAATGAAAAACGCTACCCAAGGACTCTTTAAATCTTCAAATTCCAATAAATACATCAAGAAAAATATAGGAGCAGTAAAATTACGGCAAGAATTCTGTCAGCTGTAAATTACTTTCAACTACGTAATGCAATTGCTTGATGCACTTCCATAATTTGAACTTTTACAACTTTCTAACACTGTAACACAATTATTGTAAATATGGTAAAAGCAAAGATTATTTTAATGAGGAAGGATATGTCAAACTGTCTGCCAGACCATAAATGTAGTGCCAGTGACGTCTAGTTAACTGTACCTTTTCTAAACACTATATAAACGCCGGTAAGTTTATCGCAATATTCTGTTGAATACATTTCTTTTCTTATATCGACTATTTTTATTTAGCAACTGATTGCACTCACATAGTTATCTTATACAATGTTTGACCAGAAATCTTATGGTATATTTTGGATTTTAAAATTATATTTTTTCCTTCGATACATATACATATCGAACTATTAGATTTATGAATCTAAACTATACAAATATCAAAATATTAACTTTATTTACCTAAAATATATAAATATAAAAATATTACAATTTAAGATAGAAGATGATTAATGTTAAATAAATTAGCCACTTTTGAACAAAAATGACTGACTATCAGCAGTGCTGAAATGCATCAATTTACAAAATTCCTCATAACCAATTCTGAATATATATACATAAATAAATTGCTTAAAACACAAAAACAATAATCGTAACCATCTCTACTTTATAAACACATTATGAAAGTGCTATACGCACATAAATGATTAGAAAAATAAAACTGTGATTGCCGTGACACTCAAAATATGTATTTACAAAAATTAAGTATAAAACTTGATGCACACTTGAATACTACAATAAAATATAACTGCATTAAGAATCCCAATTTCAGAATTATAATATACAATAAATAAAATGTTTTGTTTCTCGTATAGAACGGAGCAAAAGATTAACATTATAATAGAATTATTAAGAGTTTGCATAAGTTGCATATCATGAATTATCGTAAAAAGTTAAATATGGTAATTACAGTGGCGTAGCGAGCATAACTGGCGCCCGGGGCACATTACCTTTTTGGCGCCCCTCGTGGTCTTGGGGACCAAAGGGTCCAATGGTCTTAGGTTGCATTTGGCGCCCCTCTGCAAGTGGCGCCCGGGGCATGATAGACCACCTTGCCCCCCTCTCGCTACGCCACTGGGTAATTAAAATATTCCACATTGAAGTCAGGTAATTAAAAACAAATGGTTCCAATAGTTAGTTGTACGTTAAAACGTTTCCAATTTTAAGATTATGTTGACAGCAAATATAGCTCAAACACGCTCAAACGAATGCCGTTTTCAAAAATCGAATATCTCAATGTTGGGGGGGGGGGGGGCTAGGAGTTTTTGCCCGCTAAAAATTAAAATGCTCGTAACTCTTTTACAAATGGCACTCAAACGAAAATTTTTGGCGCTCAAACACGCTCAAATGAATGCCGTTCTCAAAATTTGAATATCTCTTAGGCCCTAGGTACTAAGAAAGCTAAAAAATCCAGAAGGGTCATAAGGCTCCCAAAATTAAGAAATAAATATAAATCTAAAAACCCTTATTTAATGTTGGATCGTCATTAAATTATAGGGTTAACTCCTCAAAAGAAATGACAACACTTTACTACTGAAGTTAATTTAAATTAATGGAACCCGATTACATGATTGGTGGTAGTAATGTATTCTGTTGTGAAGCACGGGTATTTAGTTTTAGGTATATATATAGGGAAAGAGAAAAAGGTAAGTAAATATATACAGGACAGAGATACGAAAACTTTCTTTCAAGTTCATCTTTTTTAAAGTATAAGAAATATTAAGAACGAATCAATGGATTTTTGAATGTATTGAAAAATTTCATAAATGCATTAAACACTGTTGTCTGAGGCCTGCCTAAACTATATCAACTAGTTTGAAACTATTTGCTATTATTAGTTACTATTATATTTTATCGTTATTTGTTGATAATTTCGTATTTTTACTCTGCCTCATTTTGGCGCCTCTTTCAATGTCTTATCCATGGGACCCGCCATATTTGGAGGTGTCCCTTCCGTTTCGCAGACACCTAATTTCCCCCCCCCCCCTTTTTTTCGCCATTTCCCCGACACGAAATTTCATGCCGCTCTGTTTTTCCCGTTCTCTGAATATCTCAATGTGAGGGGAGGGGAGGGGAGGGCTAGGTGTTTTTCCCGCCAAAAAAAAGAAATGCTCATAACTCTTTTAAAAATGGCACTCAAACGAAAATTTTTGGCGCTCAAACACGCTCAAACGAATGCCGTTTTCAAAATTTAAATATCTCAATGTCGGGGGGGCTAGGTGTTTTTCCCGCCAAAAAATGAAATGCTCATAACTTTTTTAAAAATTGCGCTCAAACGAAAATTTTTGGCGCTCAAACACGCTCAAACGAATGCCGTTTTCAAAATTTAAATATCTCAATGTCGGGGGGGCTAGGTTTTTTTCCCGCCAAAAAATGAAATGCTCATAACTTTTTTAAAAATTGCGCTCAAACGAAAATTTTTGGCGCTCAAACACGCTCAAACGAATGCAGTTTTCAAAATTTGGATATCTCAATGTCGGGGGGCCAACTTCACAGACGTTTCTTAAACAACTTCCGAGGCAGCTTCCCCACTGCCTACGCAGGACTCTCTCTCTCTACCCTTCTTTGCACTTTTAACTCTATGTGCAGGCGCGTCAGCTGATCTGCTAAAAAAACGCCTTACGCATTACGAATGGCGTTGCCTGACATCACACTACGTATATCAATGATACCAACAGATATGCAATTCCAATTAAACTGGCTTCTATACTAATAAAGGGACAAGTGGATGTCGAGAGATCACGTGACCGTAACTCATCCGGGCGGGCCACTCCTCGAAAAAAAATGGCCGACAAATATACTGGAAAATCGGTGCATTTTTTTCTCATGAAAGTACATAAATGTTACATATTTGGAAAGAGCTTCGAAAACTGATAATTTTTTCTGCATACACTTATTCTGTTAATTCAATAGTTTGAGATATTTTCATTCTAAAATCACTCACTGCTGAGAAACCAAATCATCTGGAGAAGTGATGCTGCCATCTGTCGGCAGCGACGGGAATGAAAATTGAAAGGAATTAATTCACTTGAATTTAATACATTTGTAGGCTATTTTTTTCTTTTGTGGGGCCCGAAGTACATAAATGTGTTACACGGATGGCTGGAGAGTAGCTAGGCGAAGCCCGGCTAGTTTGGAATAACGATAAACAAATCACAAGGTCAATCATTGCAAGTATGTGGATTGAATTTGGAGAATCCATGTTTTCCTGATGGACAACGTTGCATGCTCCCGTGTAGGAAAACCAAGGAATTCGTTTGTATATATGCCAAATGGAATCACCAAAAACACTGCATATCCAAGAGCATTGCAATGAACTTAAAATTGAATAAAACTGTAATTACAATTTATGTAATCTGAAACATAAAAATTATAATGTGTATGTAAATATCTACTTTCAGCTAAATACAATAATTGATATCAAACTTTCAATTAGGTTCATTTTATTTACATATATATATATATATATACTCAAATCTAGCAATAGCGAAGCATTGTCGGGTCAGCTAGTTTTATCATAAAATACCAAAAAATCCTTTAAAAAATTGACTCCGAACGTAGGCAGTCACCTTAAGAAAGCTCAAATGATGCCGAGACGAAGGTACACAGTGATAAAAAATGGAGGGAAATATGTAAATATGACCGATTTCGCTTTTTAAATGAGAATAAGAAATGGAGTAGAAACGTCTGATCATAGAACCTTCGATTATAAACATATCTGAATGCGTCGATTCTTGACATGACAGGTAAATGAGGGACAAAGCATTTCTGATAGCTCATTAGCAGATGGTCGGAGATGCATAGTCCCTCATCCAAATTCGATCGCGATCTCATTAAAGTGAATGCGGAGAGTTGTGAAAGGGAGTCTTAAATGACATTAAGCAAGTAAATAGGAGCTGTGCTAAGCGTGATTTTATACCATTTCAGTTTAAGAGTTTTTTCAATGCATACCTCTTTTTGTTTAACAATTCATTTTCGCGATTTCCTTTATATCTTTTAACACTAGAAAGACAGGAATTTTTTTACTGAACGCCGTCATTTTGACGGTTAAAAATAAAATCAAGAATATAAATTTAAAAATAAAATATAGTTCAGTAATTTAAATTTAACTTAATTTAATTTAAATTTTGAACTATTTCATACCAATATATAATAAATTAGTATATATTTAGGTATATTTTATACCGAGCTGACAACCTGGTATGGTTTATCCATAAAAATATATGCATGGTTTGTGCAGTCCTTATTTTTTGACACCAATATTTCTGGTATTTGCAGAAGTGGGAAGAAACGAAAAGTAACTAACATTTTTCCCGGTATTATTTTAAAGATTTCTGCCTGTTTTCTATATTGCCGTCAAATTGACGGCTTTCAGTCTTTGTGGGTATACAACACATTTTCTCCCCCTCTTTACTATCGAACATAATTCTGTAAATGTGTGTTCATATTTCGCGTAAAATTAGATAAAGCCATAAAATTTCAGAAGCCTGAGGACATAAATACAGACATAGCGCTCAATAGTATGTGCGAAACTGTCAAAATGACGGCAGCATCTTTGTAGTGTTAAATAAATATAGTTTTTTAGTTTAATGCTGTTCCCCCCCTTCTTATTTTGATATTTTTAAGTTACTCTAGAATTTCGAGAATTTTTCCGCACATTTACATTTAACGTTTATATTGATATTTTCAATACAGCCAAGATTTAAAAATACTTTATATGTAATCCTCAGAACAATTAAAGGCGCTTTTTAACATATTTAAGACAACACGTTGAAAACCGTATCTCTGATTGATTTAGCATTTGTTTGACCGCCTGAAAATATATTTGTAATGAGAATGTTAGATATAATGAGAAGTATCTTCTCATTATATCTAACATAAAAGTTACACCTGGAAAATTCTAAACTGTTTTAATCAAAGGAAATATCGGATATCAATCTGTAAGGGAAAAAAAATATGAATGTAAAGCAATCAAGTTTAATTATGAGGAAAATGTTACATCCACTACGAAAACAGTGGAGGGGGGGGGGGGGGGGAAACAAGACTAAACTTTAAAATCCCGGAAGATTTGTTTTAAAGAATGAGTGGTCCTGGTTATACACATTTCGCAGATTGTGAAGGTATAGTTATCAGGTTGAAGTTATGATTTGCGTGCACGATGTAATGATTAAAGTAAATTTGTTGTTGAATGACTGATCGCCGGTTAAACAGAGTTAATAAATTAGAAGGCATACAATATCACCAGGGCCCTTAGCCCGTCATTAGGAGCCCCCGCATACCAATTCTAAATAAGAGATATGCTCACGCTAAAAATTTATCGCCTGTCCTTTCGTGCAATTATTTTCAATCAGTCGAAGGTGACCTCCGAAGTTTAAAAAAAAAACCGAACAAGCTGATTTTAGGCGACTTCTAAAAAAAAAAACATATTGTATAATATAATCATAGTATTGTTATGAATGTAGATCAGATCGATATTTTTATGGCTTTTTTTTTTTAAAGAGAAAATCCTTACTTTATGAATGTACAAATTAAACGTAAAGTATTGATAAAAATCGCGGATATATTAGCAACGATAAGGATGTTCGAAAAAAAAAAAATAAAACAGGTTTTTACATTCAGTTTCAACCGGAATGCAATTTTTCCCCTTTTTTTTGAGTCACTTGAATTAATAATTTAAAGTCATTTTATATTCTTATAGTCTTTTATACCTTCCAAAGCGTGACATAAGTTTTCTTCGATCAAAATACCTTTAAATAGCTTGAAAAGGCTTTTATAAATATCACTCTAAATACACGGAAAAGCAGGCGCGTTCCGAACCAAGTTTGAACAGGTGGAAAAATAAGTCCGGGTCGGGTAAGCACATATTATCACTGGTTAAAACTTGCACGTTCCCATACGCAGTAACAGTTGAATGTAGGTGGGAAATATCCAACATATAAGCATATGATATGCAAGTCAAAGCTCGCGATGCCTTAAAACAGGCCCGTACAACTCGAAATGTGATGAGGGCCATCTTACTTTATGGAAAGCTACTGTGGCCCACAAGAAAATATTTTATCTAACAAAAAATAAATTACCGATTATTTCAAATATATATATATATATACATGTTAATATCCATTGCTTATAAATTTTTGTTGTAATGTTATAAATAAAAAATAATCCATATTTTTCAAGATGTATATTATTATGCATCTTCATAAAAGACTTCAAAGGCCACAGAGTGAGTGCTTGCAACCCGTATATTTTGCAGGCCTGCCTTAAACCAATCAGAGAGAAACTTTTAATGTCTTGCCTAGGAAGCTGTATATGTATTTGGTCCGGAATAATTAAAAATTTATAAAAATTTGTTTCCCCATATCTTGTGATAACCATTCTCAAACAGGCTTGACAAATGAGGAAAATCACTATTTACCCTGCTGTTACAACTGGTAAAGGATAATGAATTCTCCCATTTGTTCCCAATATTTGCTGGTCTGACACGGCAAAAATTGGGTTTCAAGATGTCTTTTTAATTCTTTATCCGTGGATCACATACACTTAATGAGGGTAAATGAAAAGAATTTCAAATAAACATTTGGAGAACTCAATAAAACAAGCCACATGTAATAAAAAAATTTTACTTATAAAATTATACTAGTAATTATTACAGAATATATTTCAGCAACAATTTAAGAAGTATAGGTAGTTACATAAAAAGAAAACATTTAAAACTATTTACACGACTCGTATTCTCATGTCTAAACAAATCAATAAATAATTACCTGGCTAAAATCCAAAGTCACTGTTAGCAATAAATTCCTCACACAAGAATTAAATAACTCTGAAATATATATATATATCTCCTCTAAAAAAATTTAAAGAAATTAAAAAGGGTTTTATACATTTCAAAATAACTGTAAAAATGTAACTTTAGAAAACAGCTATCTACAAATACAGTTTTTAATAAACCATTTACTTACAGTTTACTATATATATATATATATATATATATATTCATACAAGAGGAATCCCATGTCCAAGTTTATCTTCTAAAGAGTTACATAGACTTTTAAAATTACATTTTTGAAAAAAAATTGAAAAAACAATATTAAAGAAACATGAAAAGAATCATATTTTCAGATTTCAATAAATGAAAATGCAAGCAATTGCATATTTATGGTCATCTTTAAAATATATATATATATATAAAAATTCAATTCTCTCCATAAATGCATGTAAAGATATACTATCATCACTTAAAAAAAAAAAAAAAAAACTTCCAAATAAGAGTAAACAGTTTTCGAATCTAATCATTGGACAACCAGAGGAATTAAGTATAACCTGAACTAGATTTTTGACTTTCATGTATCAACATCCCTCAGTGTCAATCTTTCTGCTGAAGAGCCATATATTTTATAATAAAAGTAAAGGTACTCTTTAACATCTTGGTTAATACTTAGGTTGAACTGCAAAATTCTGGTTATTAAATCTCAGTCTTTTGAAATTAACAAATGTATACATGAAAGGAAGGTCAGAAACAAACTGAATATCACAACAGAAAAATATATATATTAACACAATATAAAAAGTGGGCATAAAAAATGATTTTGTAAACATTCATACATATGTCACAATATACAAACTAAAATCTGTTTCAAAAAGAAATGGAAAGAAAAACCTATCAAAAATTATGTTTTTTAAAAAGAAGAGGGGGAGTTAATGTTCAAAATATTATGCTTTAAACAAAAGTTTCATATCAAAATTATGATAGACAATTTCAGGTAAGGAGAACCATAAATGAGACAGCAATAAAGTAAACAGAAAATATCTAAAATAGCAATAACTCTTAATTACAATTCTTAATTAGAATATAAGTTTTTTCTCAATGTGTTTGATAATATGAAGATTTAAAACGTCTCTAAGTTTGTTTCTTGTAGCAATAAAACAGATCATTAAAAATGATAAATCAGAAATTAATAAAATTTTAAGCTGTATCTAATCAGTGATGTGCAACCTGAAATTTCAAATCATTCAAAACTTTTCCTGTTGGAAAAAAAAATAAAAATAAATAAAAATATTATTTTGTTAACTTTTATTACAATTTCAATAATTAAAATGATTAAAATAAAATTACAGAAATTCTTAACACAGATTTTTTTTCACATAAAAAAAATAAAAGTTTAAAGTTAACTTACTTTCCCAAATTTTAACCAAAGATGTAATATTTAGCCTAACTGCATTTTAACATAAGGAATTCATAATTTGTGAATAGGCTCACTAGTCACAATTTTGATTGCTCTCTGGTGGGTAGCACACCAAAAAATGTGTACCCTTAAATTAATTACTCTAGAGCAGGGTTTCCCAAACTCTGTTCTGCAGAACACCAGTGTTCCATGGAAAGTTAATAGGTGTTCCACAAAAACCTGGAATTGTTTTATATCCTGCAACAGCTACGAGAAATTCAAACATGTTTGACTGATTAATGCTTTAAAATGACTAAAAAATTAAATACTAAATAAATAATTTGTTTTTTCCTCATTTTTAAAAATTTAATTATCTGTTAATACTCTACAAAATTAACAAGGTATTCTGTTAAAATTTCAAGATTTACAAAAAGTTCCATTCCATGAAAAATTTGAGAAACCCTGCTCTCGGGAATGATTTAAGACAACTTTTTACATGGCAAGATGAAATTCTACATGGCAAGATAATTAAGAAATCTTATAAATACATATATACTAGGTGGGTGAGCTTAGAAACAAGTAAAATACAGCCTATTTTTATAATTTTACAGAAGAAATTTAAACACAACCTAAGATATGAAAAGTTAACTTCTCTCTCTTTCCATTTCTTCAAACCACCTTTTACAATTTCAAAATGAATTGCTTCTCTCCAGTAAAAGAAAATTCTCTATGAATTATGGATATACTACCAAATATAACAAGTATTTTTACAAAAGTTTTTTTTCTTTTGATCCTGTTGATTTTTTTGCAATTCATAAACATTTTTAAAGTCCTGTATTTCAATCTATCACACATCACTGGTCCCTAAAATTTTGGAGGATAACTTAGATTAGAAAGTTTGGTTTACTGACTATGATGTCTTTTCAGTTCTAAAATTAACAATAAACACTCGATTCAAAATAACAGCAAGTTGAAAAAAAAAAGGTTTTTTTTTTTTCAATTTTGTTACAAAGGTGTCAATATTGACCAAGATGTTTCAGATAGAACAGGCACTGTGGCAAAAATCTGCATAGTTACAATACAAAAGATGGCTCAAGTAGCCATAACAGTTCTACCTACTCATGTATAAATGAGTATGTCCAAAAAAATCTCCACATGGAATGAAGATTTCACAACAGCACATTCATTATAGACAAGAGCTTACTGTACAAGTCACAGTTATGTTTTGAATACAGTACAGAGCCTCCCTCTGCTCAACAGAGGTGACAGGAAATTATGGATCATTATTGAAATCGCACAACATTCAAACAGAATGGAAGCACAGCATCCAGTATACAGCATAAGAAAACTAAATCACATGGCACTTACAAAGTTGTCAGCAAAATGCATCTGTAGAAAAAACATGAAATGGCTATTTTCATGAAGTGTTGGCAATTACGGTATATAGTTTTAAAAACTGCAGGGAAAATTTTAAAGACACTGAACTAAGACTTTTATAATTTGTTTTATATCACAGGAAAAAACATTTTACATTTAAGTTTTTACAAACAGCCATAACTACCCAAGATTAATGAATAGTTATAAAACATATAAACAAAGGAAAATTTGAGCGACAAACTAAACAAAAATTAAATTCGAATTTATAGTTTATATAAAGTGTGTTAAAAAAAAAAAAAAAACGACTGAACTTTAATAGTGTGAAAACCAGTGCGAAGAGTGCACTACCAGCTACTGGGTACGACAGGTTTTGACAAAAAAATTGCCATTTGCCCCGTTACACTGTGATCATTGGTCATCATAGTTACACCCCCCTGATTTTGCTGTTTACTTAACATTTTACGAGGTTAATAAAAATCTGATTTTAAGGAGTTTCTTGCCTGCTTTATGATTTACTTTGTTAACCTAGTCATAACATTAGCTAGGTAACGTCATTAGACAGGGTGTTCCAGTAAGTGTTCCATAAGTGGAATAAATGTTTAAAACAGTGTATCACCAGTAGAGGAGGTTACTTTGAAAGGAACAAGGCTTAAAATTTTGTAAAATGAGCAATATACAGCAAAAGTTCTGTCTTTTTTTTTAACACATCCTCTATTATGTTCTATCTAAACATTAAAACATATACATCTCATACATAACAGAGAAAATTAACTTGAAGAGGAAAGAAGAAAAATCTTGCTTAATATAAAAAAAAAGGTAGGTTGGTTGAGAGCACTATGATAATTTTTTGCTACACAAGGGCTAATTAAATTGGGACCTACTGCTTAAAGCCAATTCAGAATGGCTACAAACATCCATGCCAACAGTGGGACTTGAGCCCACAGACTCTGATACCGAATGCCAGTGCCCTGGCTATCATTTAAAAAAATATTTCAGGTAGTCTCTTCTAACAAAACTACCATGGGTTATTAATGTAGGATTACTTCTTGTTGCTTACCTCATATTTTTTACGCATTTTGGTATTTTTCTGTTTAACTGTTTACTGCTACTGGGTTTGGCACACTGCCAAAATTATAACTCATGACAATGCTGAAATTTTGCTTTCCGGAGGACCATTATCGAGGAACGTAATCCTACGTTAAAAGGGAAAACAAAGAAACTGAGTATTGCCAATAGCCCTCTCTTTATAGGGTGCCCTCATATACTAAATTAAAATGCAAATTACAATACCAGAATAGCAAATTATATTAATCCCACTCATAAAAAGATTATTGAAGTAAAAAGGATATTCCTGTGCGGTAATCTTGATTTCAATATACATCAATTTAGTAATTAATGGATTGTATAGCACAGATTGTAATCGCTTTTTTGAATACATTCAATAAACAAAGGAAAGGAAGATTCCTTTAAAACATCACGATTAAGGACATATATTTGGAGTTACATTTCAAATGCAACAACAAAATAAAAATAAAAAAATACTACAAAACTTTTGTGATTGTTATTAAAACTTCATATATAAATATATAAATGCAAACAAACTACAAAACATAAGTTTTGTAGAACAAAAATTAAATATTAAAATATATACTCTACTAATAAAAAACATTCATTCATATGGATACAGATTATCAAGCTTTGCATATGAGTTCTGTGTTAACCACATCATTCTACATAATATTGGACCATCATTATTGTAGTAGATTTTAGTGGTATTTTTCACTCACATAATTGATCAATATCTTTGCTAATAACTATCCAGTGTATTAAGTATGATTTTCCTATCATAACAAGTTATTTCTTACTAGCAAAGAAATAGGTAACTCACTTAAATTCTAATAGGGTAATTCTAAATAAATAAATAAAAAAAAAGGTAAAGATGAATTTAAGCACAAATTTGTAGTATCAAACTAAACATTATGTAGTATAAAACTAAACATACTGATAAAATTTTTAAGATGAAACATGTGCAATGAACTGTCTCTCTTAAAATAGTATTCATACTGATTTTATAGTTAACATAAGGCTTACTGGAATGTTAAAATTTTCCTTTTCCAGGTGGAATTCAGCAAAAATAAAATAAATAAAATATATATTTTGGTCATGATGGAAATGAGTAAGTTTATTTAATCAACAAAAATACAACGTTTGTTAACCTACAAATAAAAAGTTAAAAAAAAGAGTAAAACAAAAGCAACAGCATTTAAGATTAATACTTACAAAGAAATATATACAATTATAAACATAACACATATATATCACAGATAATGCAAACTAAAGGCATAAACAATGTAAGCTAAAATTTTAAAGACAGAAAAAAAAACAACGAAGGCTTTATATACACTAAATTTTACAAAGAATAATGGGGGGTACTTTCTTGTCTTTATACATATTACGCAGAAGTTAAAAAAATAAAATAATACTGAGTATAATATTGAAAAGGAAGTCCCTTGAATGAATGTAACAAGAAAAATTCTTGTTTTTTAAAACAGTAATTTATACATATATTTTATTTAAAAAAAACCTCAATTCAAAAGACTACAAATACATATTTCCTATTTTGAGAGAAGAAAAATAATAGAGAGACCTCTTTAATCAGTGTCTTTAAAAGTTTCCCTCTATGTAAACACACCAAACTGCAGATTACATACAAACCTTTTTGCAAAAAAAAAAAAAAAAAAAAAAAAAAAAATTGAATTGATACTTGAACAATAACATTTAAAACAAATAATATGTTTAAAATTAATAAATGCATTACACCATTCTCTCTTTCATCAAACACATATTTATACATATAAATATGAATCAACCAATTATATTTACGTAAAAAACTTATTGGTGCCAAAGAGAGTTAAGAGAACATAATTGATTCAATTAGGCAGAGAACAAGTCACTGGGAGTAAGATTAATTTGCTGAAAGGAAATACACTTTACACATATTTCACATTTACACAGGTATCAAAAACAGGAATACAAGTGCAATGAAAATGCCAAAAGATGAAAAGTAGCAATGTTAAAAACTCTCTATTTTCAGTCCTAGTTTTCTCAACTTAATCTTATTTTAAGATCTCTTGAGACCATATACTTCAGCTTGAAATACTATCTAGAAATATAATGAGAATTATGAATTCAGATTAATAATGAGACACATTAAAAATAATTATATAAATCAAAATCTTAAATACTGGTTTAATCACTTAATGCACAGTTCTGTGACATACATGGGTGACTTTAACTTGCAAAATTGTGCAGTTACGTGAAGTTTCACAGGCACTGTGCTATGATCATTCAAATATTACAGCTCTTTTTGTGTCCTGTTTAAAATTAAATTGTTTTTATCGAAATACCTTAAGTCTGTTTATGTCACACTAGATGTTAGATTGCTTTTATTCTAGGAATTTAGGTCTGTTATATACATCATAGGAACCTTTATTGTTTTGTTTACATATAACTCAAAAATAAAAGATTATTATGGTGTGCTGTAAAAATGGTGGCAATGTGCCAATTATTCACACTGTGATGATTAAAATTAAAATTTTAAGATACTGTTTTTTTTAACAAGTCTAAATAAACATAAGTTATAATTATCCGCAAGAATTTTTTTTTTTCTTTTTCTAAATCACCCAAATAAATACAAAAATTGCGCATTAAAAGGTTAGACACCTACACATGTTTCCAGTAATGAAACTCTCTTCAAAGACAAAAATCCAAATATTTCATATGATATTTATACTAGAGAGAGAAGAGGGAGGGAGGGGGAGATTGAGAATCAAACATGATTTAAGATTTATGTAATTAATGTTGAAGAAACTGAATACATATAAAATTAACTCTGTAAAATTGTTTGACCACTGGCCTTGACATGGCAGTATTTACAGCACAGCAAATTTCATTTCATATACTAAAACTACTTGGAGTTTATTTATGCACAGACACTTTTTCAAATTTTAATATTACAATACATAATATTTCTATGATGTCCAGTATAAAGGGCTTAAGTCAAAAACAGTGATTTTTAGATATTTGTTAGTATTGATAAAAAATAACAAAAATCTTTTGACTTGTATAAAAGGCTTAAGTCTTATCAATTTTGTGTACAAAAGTACATTTCTTTCTACAAAAGACTCAAGTCGAAAGAATTTTTCTGTGATTGATATAAAAGCCAATAATTTGGTATATTTAAATCACTGTTTTTGACTTAAGCCCTTTATACCGGGCACCATAAATCTATAAGGGTAGTTTTTGTCCATTGTTGTTATAAATTAAAAGAGTCAAACTTTAAAAAGTTACCACACCAAAATTTTTAAAAAAATGTTTTCCAATGTATTAATGTTTATCCCGTTATTACTACAGTAAAATGAGACCACTCAGTTTTCCTAAATTTCACTGCAGTTTAAAGCTCAAAGCAGCTTGCACAAATTTTCCATTTTCCCCCCCTTTCAATGTGATTCATTTCATATACATTGATTTATAAACATTAAGAAAATTCAGTGAGATAAATTGCCTATCTTCATTTAAACAGAAATTCTAACTGTTGATTTTCTTATACTAACTGTTGACCCTTTAGATAATTTTTTAAAATTAAAATTGGAGTTACTCATTTTGTGGTTTTCAACTCTTTCTGAAAAGTATTTTAGATCCCATTAACCCACTCTGGTCTGAAAGGCTTTATCATCAAATAAAAAGTAATAATAGAGACATTGTTTATTCTCTTGCTGATGTTTTGCTGTATCATTGCACCAAAAACTGAAATACTGCACCCCCCCAACCCACCTTACATGCATGTAGATGGGTGCAAACTTCTAGGCTTTCTACCAGACATTTGATTTCAAGCTTTACCTTAAACATTCTGTCAAAGAGTACTATATCACTGTTATATCTTATTGAAATACACTCAAGAGCCAATACATTATGACCACCCCTACATTTTGCAATGAATTCACCTGGATGACGTGGAAGGCACGTGATCAGGTGGAAGTGGTATTTAACTGCTGCTGGAGAGTCTGAAGAATTATTCTTTCACTTACATCTGTGTGTGATGGGAAAGGCTGTGGATCTAAGCGGCTTTGATAGAGGGCAGATAGTAATGGCTCGAAGGCTCAGAACAAGTATTTCCGAAACTGCACGACTCATGGGTTGTTCGCTACTTACAGTTGTTAGTACTTATGTAAAGTGGATGAATGACGGTGAAACCAGCAGTAGATGACATGGTGTTGGACGTCCACACGCTATCAAAGAAAAAGGTCGTCGGAGACTGTCTCGCATGGTGAAGCAAAACCGGAGCCAGACAGTGGCTCAGCTGATAGCCCAATACAATGCAGGGCCAAGTAGAATAGTATTGCAGCACACTGTTCAGCGGACACTGTTGGATATGGGGCTACGCAGCAAATGTCCCACTTGTGTGCCTTTGCTGACCAAGCGTCATCGCCAACTGCGCCTGCGCTGGGCCCCGGAACATCGCGACTGGTCCATGGATCAGTGGGAGACAGTTGCCTGGTCAGATGAATCACGGTTTGTCATTCATCACGCTGATGGTTGTGTCAGGATATGCCGTCTTCCAGGCGAACTGTTGCCCCCTCAATGTACAGTAGGTCATACACAGGCCGGTGGTGGCGGTATTATGCTTTGGGGGACGTTCTCTTGGGCGTCTCTGGGACCCGTGGTTGTGGTAGAGCAGACCATGAATGCTACAGGGTATCTGAACATCATTGCGGACCAGTTGCACCCTTACATGGCCTCTGTTTTTCCAGCTGGAAATGGAATGTTCCAACAGGACAACGCCCCGTGTCACAAGGCTAAAATTGTGTTGGAGTGGTTCCAGGAACATGATGCTGAATTTCAGTTAATGTCCTGGCCGCCTAACTCACCGGATCTCAATCCGATAGAACACATTTGGGATGTCATGGGACGGCAGCTCAAAGACGGCTTTGAGTTCAAAGACCACCAATTCGCAATATCTCGGATTTGCGTGACTGTTGCTTATGGCTCTTGAGTGTAAGTTTCCTGATGTTTTTTACCTTAAACACTAATCTAAAGAAAAAACAATGCTTAATTTAAAATTCAGATTTAAAACTTTCCAATTGAAGAACACCTCTATTTCAAACGGTAAAGGTAACTAAAGTTTATCAACTGAACCAGAAAGATACTGAAATTAAAAAGAAAAAATAGTAAGGAACTGCTTTACATACATTTACAAGTTAGGATAAGAGCCTGAGAGTTCATTAACTTTTCATAAGAGCATTTCGAGCCGATTTCAATTTGTCAATTCGTTTTTGGAGGTGAGCATTGGAAGTCTCAAGTTCTTCAATTCTTGACTGAGCTTCTCTCAACTACAGAAAATTAAAACATTTATCAGTTTAATCAAATTGAGTTAAAGAAACAGTAATAAAAGGAACATAAATAATTTTTTTCAAAAACATGATCAATTTAATATGAAACATATATGGTCATTAAGTATATAGCTTATGGCATTTTAAAATTAAAGACAAAATGTAACTTTATAATAACAATCATACATACTGTATAAGATTTTCTAAAATAACAGAATGCTAAATTATACTTTAGCAATGCTAATTTTTCATTAAACTGATATTTTAATCTATCTGATCAACATTGACTTCTTTGCACAGTTCTAACTAACTAACTAACTAACTAACACACACACACATTATATTCTGAATTTCATTTACTATAAGAATCTATTTTTTAACTTATGAAAATACTAAAAAAGCTTTACCTCTTTCTGTGTGAGGGGAAAAAAAAATACCTCTATTGCAATGGAAATTGTGCAAGAAAAATTCTTACCTTATTGTTTAATTTTCCTTAATTACAATTCATAAGAAAATATTTTTATATCTAAGAATTAAACCAGTGCAGGAACACAAGGGGGGGAAAAACATTTTTCAGCATGAAGTCAAGACAAACCTGAAAGCCTGTACTTTCAGTTTGGGAGAATTTAAGGAATATGGAGTACAAAATTTACAAGAATGTACCAAGGATCTAAGTAGTAGAAACATTATATTGCTAAAAGTAATCACACACATTACGCTGAAAGATTAATAAAGTATTGTTTCAAAAAATTAATACATTGCTGGGCTGCCTTTGTCTGCAGTGACTCTTCTGTACATGTTTTTGACCAATTTTTGGTATGTGTCTACTGGGATTAATGTCCACTCCTTCATATAAGCTTCTGCTAGTAAGCTCTTAGTAGGGGGGCATATTCTCATTAGGGTATAAATTTGCCATTCTAGTTTGTCCCATAAGTGCTCAATACGATTGAGATTAAGACTTTGAGCAGGCCAATTTAATTTTTTGTACGCTTTCTTCTTCAAAACAGGCCACAACAATAATTGAAGTATGCTCCAGTAGTGCTGTTAGCTTCCCATCTTTGAATTACATAAGCCACAAATGATTTCAATATGCCCAGAGGACCAGCAATTGCACATAAAGGCTGCTTGCTCACATAAAATCCTATGATCATACCACTTTATAAATTTGCAAGTTCGGCATTGTGCACCACAGCAGATTCCCAGGAAATTTATTTGCTGGGTGATCATATTTATAGATAATACCTAATGTGTTCGGCACATCAAATATTTACATAAGTGAGTTTGCCTATAATTGCATACTCATAGGTGTCCAATTACTTTTGGCAATACAGGATAGAATAACTATGAAAAACTGATAAAATAGCTATGAAATATTGATTTGGTATGAGTATAGGAAAGGAAATAGACAGAAAAAGAAAAAAAGTTAATATTATTCTTAACAGAACGGTATCAGAAATATTAAGATGGATATTAAAACAAAAGACAGAAAAAGGCTGATATTCTTAACAGGATGATATCAGACATATAGAAGGATAATAGAATATTAATTTGGTTTAATTTTGAGCAGAATATGCAATACTTGCAAGCTTAGAACTTATGTATATATCTTAAGTACACAATACTTAACATAAATTCACTTTTTCACATCCATATTTATTTTTCAATCCAAAAAATGAAATAGTGGAGAGTAACCAAAAACTGAAAGGAATCTGACTAAAGCAATCACTGTGACAGGAAAAGATGTGAAAGTATCCCCTTCTTCAATATTAGTATTTCAATCACATACACAGATAAATGGACACTGAATTACCTCTCTTAAAACTTTCCTTTTCTCTGCTTTTAAGTCATCTTCTGTTTTTTCAGCATTTTCTGTAGCAGTTTTGTACCTAGCCACTTGACTCTCTAATCGAGATATCTAAAAAGAATACATGGTAAATTTTATGCTTAATGTCTAATACTTAAACAGCTTAGAATGAAAGGTTTGAACTTAGCTACAAAAGTAACATAACATAACCCAAGATATATATATAAAATCATCTACTGATTAAGACACAAAACATAATAATAGTTAAATGCAGATTTATTATTTCAAGATACTTACATTGCTTTGTAATGTAGTTATTTCCTGTTCTGCTTTTTTCAGACGGAACTTATAATCACTGACTTGTTTGTTAGCCTCTCCTACAAAAAAATATTTACAGTGTTGTGTAAAATGATCAAATGTATTTTCACGATGCAGAAAAAAGTATTGCATGAATTTCAAATATTCCATTAATATGGGTACAACACATTACATTTACTTTTCACATACACACACAAAATTTAAAATCTATATTTTGAACAAAGATCATAAAATTTGAACAATCAAAAATATTATATACCACCAGTTTGGTCAATTTCTTTCATGAAGCACCTCTAGGTAGCACTTCAGTCCTTTATATTCATCCTTAGAACTAGCATTTTTAAAAATTTCAATACTGATAAAGTAGAGTTACTATGCACCTTCCAGTTTCAGTTTAAAATAATTATGTCTGAAATTTTTTATTTAAAACAAACTAGAATTGTCAATAATTTAATAAATTTATCAGTTAGCTGTAAGTATAAACATAAAAGTGCTACCACAGCATGCTGCAGTAATGTTAAAGTATCAGAACAACACAACAGTTTAATGCTGCATGCTATTATACAAATTGAAACCTTGCTCTCAGAAAACCCCATTTGTTAAAATACTTCTTCGGTCCTCTAACTTTTGACTGGTTTAAGTCATATGATAAAATATATCAGAAAGTTTTAATGATTCTGTGATTAAAATATAAAAAATAAAATGGGATTTCTGTCCACATTATACACTGGTGTAAGAAATTAAGAGAATTTGCAGACTTGGTCGATTATCTCGCGAACTACTGTACCGATTTTAATGAAATTTGATATGTACATACATTGATACAATACAAAACAAATAACCCTTCAATAATTGTAATACACACGCATGATCGGGCATAACACTCGTTGGAGTCTGAAGGTATGAAACAGCAATTGCAGAATAAACAAAAAAATGCGTTAATTCTTGGTGTTATTTTGCAGCAATCAGTTAATTTCAAATTGTAACAGTAAAAATGAGTAACCACCAACGTTTAGATGATAGAATGAGGTGGCGAATTGTGGGAAGGCTAGAAGCAGGCCAATCTCAAGTCCAAATTTGTAGGGAGTTTAATTTAACGCCCAGCGTCGTGTGTAACTTACGGAAACAGTTCCAGGATACCGGATCCATCGAGAGAATGCCTGGGCAAGGTCATACAAGAGCCATGACGGCCAGAGAAGATCACCATCTGTCGATTATAGCGAGGCGTAACAGGAGTGCTACAGCTTCTCAGCTCTCTTGTGACTTGTATGCAGCCACAGGAACCCGTGTATCAAGGGTGACTGTTTCCAAAAGACTTCATGAGAGAGGGTTGTTTGCAAGAAGACCTGCTGTTTGCATCCCGCGCACTTCTACGAACAGGAGAATCTGTTTATCATGGTGCAGAGAGCGTAGATAATGGAGTATGGATCAATGTACGACCATTCTCTTCACTGATGGGTTCCGGTTCAGCCTAAACACCGATTCTCGCCGTATGTTCATATGGAGAGAACCAGGGATCCGCTACCTACCCTCCAATGTCTTCGAAATCAACCATTATGGCGGAGGAGGTTTAATGGTGTGGGTAGGCATCATGTTGGATGGCCGCACACCTCTCCATGTCTTTGAAAGAGGCACCGTGACTGGTGTGAGGTACAGGGATGAGGTCTTGGAGCCCTATGTTCTCCTTTTCAGGGGTGCAGTTTGCCCTGAGTTCATTTTAATAGACGATAACGCGAGGCTACATAAAGCTCTTCTGGTCGACGAATTTCTAGAGAGTGAGGATATTCGCCGGATGGATTGATTGGCCAGCCAGATCTCCAGACCTTAATCCTATACAGCATGTCTGGGACGCTCTGGAGAGGGCAATTGCAACTCGCAACCCCCCCTCCAAGAACCATTCAGTGAATGAAAACAGCGTTGCTGAACGAGTGGGGCCAATTGCCACAGGAAATGATAAACTGCCTTATTTCAAGTATGAAATCACGCTGCGAGACCTGTATATCTGTAAGAGGGGACCATACCCTCTATTAACCTTTTTTTTTAAAAATTCTGCAACCGCTGTTTCATACCTTCCGACTCCAACGAGTGTTATGCACGATCATGCGTGTGCATTACAATTATTGAATGGCTATTTGTTTTGTATTGTATCAATGTATGTACATATCAAATTTCATTAAAATCGGTACAGTAGTTCTAGAGATAATCGACCAAGTCTGAAAATTCTCTTAATTTCTTACACCAGTGTATAAAGTCATACTGCTTTGTCAGATTTTTATACTTATTGTAGAAAAGTTCAAAATAGGAATTAAAAGAGGTATCTTGCAGTGGACTATAAATTATTATCATAAAGGCTAATACTGCTTTCAGATAGCAACACTATTATGATAACTTAAAAGCGTAGAATACCATTTTAATTAAAAAATGATTAGTTATAATGGTTTGCATGTTAATTCATGCATTTTGTCAAATTAGGATTGCTAGTTTGTTATGCTGAGAAAAAATTGATTTTTTTCTGTAATAATCTGATGGCAGACTAATCATCAGTGAATTAAATTCATTAATGTATCTGATGAAAGAAGGAAACTTTGCAAGGGTTTATTTATAAATATTGGTAAATAAACTTTTATAACTTATAATAACTCTATAAAATATTAATTATTTGATAGTCATACACTGGGATACCAATATACATGCTCAAGTCATGTATATTGGTATCCCAGTGTATATTGGCATTGGCCCCATGTATATTGGCTCCAGTCACCATGACTGTGACTGGATCAGTTGCAGTTACAGTGTATAATAATTTTAATTATACCTAGGAGTATATAGATAGATAAGTGTATTCATTCACCTATAAATTTCCTTTCCTCTTCAAAGCCTAAACCAACAGGGCTTTGAATATAGTTCAATGACTGTTTCATGAACCAGTTTGCTGATTAAGGTATTAAACTTCCACAAGTAGTTGGCGCAAGCTGAAACGGATATACTGTCTTTTACAAAGACTGACAGTAATGTAGTTAGGATTGCCCCAATTGTGCAGTCTTTGTTGCTTGAAAGTAACCAGGATGTATTGGCTGTATTTTGTCAAATGAACATGCTTAACATTACCAAAACATTAAAGAGGTAATAACATTAATTTTTTTTTCAAAAGATTAGAAACATCACTTTACGAGAAGGCAATGCTACAGCACTTTAATACAGATGAGGGTGTGTGTGTGAGGAGTTTCATAGAAATTTATCAGCAGGTTTCATGCACATTCAAATAAAGTCATTGACTATTTTCAATGAATGTTAGGAACATTTTAAACTTTTGTGAAACAAAGGTTTATGGATTGTTCTAGATTTTAAACAATTTTATTACGATTAAATGCTACTCTCTGAAGTCCATGTAAAAAAATATATTAAATTCCTGTAACCATTATTTCTTTCTAGCATTTTTTATTCATTTAATTAACTTCCACTGATTGCTAATAGATATTTATCACTTGCTGTAAATGTGACAAAATAATATGCATTCACAATTATTAAGAATTCTGTAAAATGTAAGTGCATTTAAGGAAGAATTATGGAGATTCTAAACATTCATGTATTCATGAATGATACATGTATGAGTTTAAATTTTGTTCATATATATTTGTTCAGGAAAATGAGAAAAACATGTTATTAAAAAAGTTTCTTAATTTAAAAAAAAAAGTTTAAAAAAACTGCAGTTATTTTAAAGTGTTGATGGAGTTTAAATTTTGAAACTTTTGCGAAATCATTTTTCCAGATATGAAATATTTTACCAAATGACAATTGCACAATATGCTTAATTATTTATTTTTTTGATAAAAGAAACAAACATAATATTAACAAACATAATATTATACATAAATTGTAAACATCTATTAAGAGTAAAGAGGATGAACAAAGTATCATCAGTCCTCACTCATCAGAAAATATGGTGAATACATAACAATTTTAATGATAATCTTTATTTCATTTTTTTAATTTTTAAAATGAAATCAAGTTAGATAAAACTGAGTTTTAAAAAGCATCTAATATATATAAATATAAAATAATTCTGTGACTGACTGACTGACAGATAGCGTACAAACGAAACCGCTGGACCTAAAGGGCTGAAATTTTGCATGGCGATTCTTCTTATAATGTAGGGGCGTATTAAGAAAGATTTAAAAAAAATTCTTACATTTTTTTAAATTAAAATTTTTAAGCTGTTTTTGTAACATTTTATTAAGTTTGCAATTAAAATAATAATCTGAGGGTTATAAAATTTATATCACGAGAAAGATCATAAAAATTCCTTTAAAATGAAATCTTTTTTGAATCTTTACCTCCATTTTCTGATTTTTATTGAATTTTTAAAGATTAATTTTTAGAATTTAATTTATTAAATGCTGATCACGTGGTTTCTTTTCTTTTTGTGATACTTTTAATTAATTTTGTGTCACATGCATAACAATGAAATAAATTGTCAAAAAAATATTAAAATACAGTAAAAGATAAAATTTAACCACTAGACTAATTGAGATGGAAGTTTTTTAAGAACTTAATTCAAATTAGTATGTTTTATGGATATTAAACATACAAATTAATTGCATACATTGACCGTAGTATTTATTATTATTATTATTATTTTTGGCGTGTGTATGTTTTTTGCATTAATTACATACATTGACTGTTGTATTTAATTTGAATGTACTCCGAAGCAAAGCACGGGCATTCTTTTCATAAGTAAACAGATAGAACCATTTCACTTTTTGTCATTACATAAATTTTGATTTTTTTTTTCTTCTAACAAAATTTTTACTATACAAACTTTTTTTTTTATAACTTTACTAATTGTACCTACAAAACTGTTTACATTTTAACTAATACAAACATACTCAGTTAAAAAGGGAAGAGCTTTAACTCATCACATTGTTATTAAAAACATTCCATCAATGAAAGTATGAATGAAAATACAAATGCTAGGACCAGAAGAAATTCCATGATAGCATTAACTAATTTCATAAATTTGAATACATGCTGTCATTGAGGTACTTCTAGCTATAGTGTAATTAAATCACTAATTTACTGTTCTGAATCAATAATTTGACCAAAAAGTTCTGTTTTCATATCAATATCTATATAAAAAGCCTGCAAACTTTATAAAACTAAAATTTATAAATACATACTCTGAACTTCAAGAACTTTAATGTCAGGGCCATTCATATGAGGATTATGGTTAACAGAAGTATTTTCCATTTTTGATAATTTCTGTCTCTCTTCTTCTAAATCTAAACGTAGCCTATAGATCTACAGAAAATGAATATTCAGATTTCATTACTCTACTCATATTTGCTGATACAAAATACATTATAAAAATAAAACTACAAAGGTAACTACAGTAAATAAAAAAATGGTATATTTTAAATAACATAACTGATGCCAATTTAAAACTGAAGAAACTATGATAGAAAGTACAAGTATGACCTGTAATATTTAAAACCTATTTGGAAAATTCATATAGATAAAAGTTTAAGTTTAGCATACTTTGATTATTCAGAAAACAACCAACACAAGCATACTTCCAGGGTCATCAAGTTATTTTGATATTAACTGCCCAAGAAAACTACTTAAGAATGAATTATCATCTAACACTCTGAAATGTAAAAGACTTTGGTAATAAGTATCCATATTAACAACTGGAAATCTTCCCTTTCAGTTTTTTCTGTCTCAATGGCGTACCTATCATGCCATGAAATAAATAAGCAAAACTGCATATGTTAGGGCCAAACATGCACAAAATATTCTTTGACGCGAAAATAATATCTCTAGCAAGTAAAATTACAAATGTGAATTTCCTTTTAAGTGATCATGGCACAATTTTAATTGGAAGGCTTTGAACTGTCCCAAACAATCCAGACTCAAACAGCATAAAAAAGTAACAAAACAGTAAACTGAACTCCATATAAAATACTTACTTCATCTAAAAGTTCTTGTTTCTCTTCAACAAATTTCTTTAACCGAACATCTAAATACAAAATGAACATAAAAAATTTATAATAATGAAAAAAAAAATCACATGCAATGAATGAATTAATCTTAGTTAAAAAAATAATTATATAAAATGACTGCATATGATATAATACATTCACTAGTATTTAATAAATTTCTTCCTTTCCAACGAATTCTTTCTAATAAGTTCCTATTTTTTGTTTTGTTTCATAGTTCTAAATGATAAAGTAAGAGCACAGAAATAGCTATATACAGAATTAAATTGAAATAAAATTCTTAAGTTTCTAGGTGAATTATTGTGAAGTTAATACTGAAAACCATAAGTCTATTACCTAATTACTTAATGGGTCTAAATATAAGTAGAGAAGAATACGTATTGTTAGGTTTTGTTTCCATATCCAACAGATGGCGCTACCTTAATGTAAATAAGAAACATCTCTTTTTTGCATAACAAAATGACAAAACTATTTATTTAATCCTGTAAGCTATGAATTTACTCATAACTAAGATATTTGTTAAATTTCTAGGCTTCCATAATTTAATGAGTAACAACTAAGAACAGGAACTTTCTTCTACAGAGGAGTTACCCAATGATGGTAAAGGAAATAAATATAAACTTTGAAATAAATTTATAATGAGATTCAAAACCATTTTTTTAGCTTCATTAATTATTTTGACACACATGAAAGACAAAAAAAAGGTCACGATGTTATATCATCCCTGGATTGCTATATGAAGACACTCCAATGAAAATATTGATGACTTACCCAAAGAGCCATTTCCTACTTGGTCCAGTAGCTGAACTGACTGTTGTGACAGTAAAGCTGCACTGGTATACTGCTTACTTTTCTTTCTTCCAGAGGTGATTGGGATATAGTCTTCAATTATGTCACCATTCATGGTACCTTCACTAACAAGCACAAGTCCATGCTCCTTGAAAAAGCAAAATAAAGAAGGTATGACTAAACACAATTAAAAACTATCCCACATTTAACTCCAGAGTTGGGTATCAAACATAGTCTACAACAGAAAATTAAAATTCTTGAAGAAATAAAACTGTTAATGCATTTCAACCTGCTTAGGAAAATCACAGAGAAATCATTGTTTACAGAAACAAATAATACAAAAAACTCAAAGCTGGAAGATATAGTTACCTTTATCAGCTGGTCTCTTTGTTTTAAATTTTGTACTAAACAACTATTTTCTTGCTTCAAATCATTGAAATCTCTCAGTAACTGATCATATACCTACAGTACAAACATAAAATTTTAAATGTTTTACAATGTGACATATCAGTTGAAATATAATAGATTTTAAATTACACAACTGGATATTAATTGGAAAAGTATTAAAATTTTCATATAAAACTTAGTATTACCCTACAGCAGACCTGCCAAGCTCAGTAAGAGCAAAATCCTGCAATATTCTACCGTGCATAAAATAATCGACATAACACAAAACAATATAGTAAAAAATTATAATAAAAGAATAATAATGTGTACTTACTTATAGTTTACAGGATCTCTTTAATAATATTACATAGTTTAAAATATTTTCTTACTGTTCAGTTCATCTTGCAATTATAATATTAAACAAAGGTTATATATTTGAAATTTGTAATCATACATTTTAATGTACATCATATTTATTATAGCAGGGACCCCAGCAGTCCATGTTTTGAGTACTTCTATTTCTTTATAATGTTTGTTTTAATTAATTGCAGAAAATCTTGGAATTTTTGTAACATTTACTGTAGCTGATTTTGCTCTTTTTAAAAATTCATTGTCAAATTGTTCTTCACAACAGTGTTCTTGTGGGTTCGATTTGCATATTAGCAATTTTTCTAAAGTTTCCCTTTACATAGATGACCTGAACTGAGTTGATATTTTTGTTATGTAACTAAAAATCCTCTCTACATTTCTGTGAGGGATTGTTAAAACCAGCATTATTTTTTTACATTTCGGAATCCGGTAATAATAGTGTCCACCCCGGAAACCCGTAAAATGCATTAAAAATCCGGCAATGCCGGGGTAAATCTGGAAAGTTGGCAGGTCTGCACAGTAACTATTTTTAAGAAATACATAAACAAAAACAAAGAAATGGAAATACTGATAAACAAGCAAAAAAACTACTATTATGTATAAATAATGTTTATTATATAATTTCATTCTGATGTTAATAAATTTAAACAAATTTTATTTATGTATTTCAAAGTATTTTACAAAAAAACCTAAAAAGTTAAAAAAAAGCAATGAGTTTGATGGCAGATAAGCAGCTCAGTTAATGTACACGGTGTCCATAATTAAAGTCCCACTTTCAAAAGGCTGCAAAAAAAGAACCACTGGTCAGAATGACTTCAAATTTGAACTGAATATACTGAAAGAAGGGGGAAACAATTTTGCATAATAAAAAAAAAGAGTTCCAAAATGTTACTGCGCCAACTTTTTTTTTATTATGCCAAATCGTTTCCCCCTTCTTTGAGTATATTCAGTTCAAATTTGAAGTCATTCTGACCAGTGGTTCTTTTTTTGCAGCCTTTTGAAAATGGGACTTAATTATGGACACCCTGTATATTAAAACATCAAACTACTCAGCTAAGATTTCTTTAAAGATAGATGGATTTTGAGGAAAACTAAGGGGAAAAAAAGCATATTAGAGAGGTAAAGACCGTTCAATTTATAATAGTCTAAAGACTACAACAAGAGCAACAAATTTATTAACAATACAATCTAAACTTGAAAATAAGAATTAAATATCTTACAGGTATTTAATTTTTAGTTGAGATTGTTTCAATATGTTCACAGTAAGATTTAGTCTATTAAATGAAATACATATGCAGCATCCAGATATAAATATTTTGAATATATGATTAGTTTGAAATTGCTAACACAGAACTACAAATAGCTCAATACATGTCAAATGATCCTAAGCAGTAACTCAAACTGTATGATGATAATTTTTGGTTCTTTAACCATGGTGTATGACTGCTAAATTGAGATTGTCCCATTTATCCCCAAAAGAAAATATAAAAATAAGTTTACTCCCAATATAAAAAAAGGAAGTTTCCTCTTTACAGTGAATATAATGTATAAGAGTAATAAATGTCATAAAATTTATAATAATAATAATAATATAACTAACTGATGACTAATAACACAAACTTAACAACAATCAATCAGAATAGAGGACACTTATACATTTATACCAGGGGTTTCCAACGGTGCCTTTTTTTTTTGTGGCCCGCGAAGACTTCTAGGAAAATAATTTGCAGCATCAATTTAGATATTCTTAGTAAACAAAAAATGTTTTTGTAAATATCCATATTGTTTTCAAATGCTGTTCATTTAAAAAAAGTTTGATTTTCCTTGAATTCCATGAAAAGTAGGATGTCCACTCATGTTCTATTTCATACCTCCTCCTCCCTTTTCCCATTGTTACATGTCCGAGAACTCGTCCACTGACTTATTTTTAACCCAGGGCCATAACCAGTTTTCTTTGACCCCTGCTGACTCAATTGTTCCCACCAGGAGAAGAGACTTGATCCTGCTATGTGATCACCACCCATTTCTGCATGGACTGTCCATTTCCGATTGTCCATACGATTTGGTCCATTTTACAAGCTGTCAGAAGTTAGCTGAAGAAATTGAAGATGATGAGACACTCGATTTCTCTGAATTTGCAGCAAATGCCCAAGAAATCATAGAGGAGTTTGACAGAAGATTTTGAGTCGTTGAAAAATAGCATGCTGCTATTTAGTAATCCTATTCAAGCAAAGATTGAAGATCAACCAACTCATCTTCAACTTGAACTAGGCGACCTACAAGCGGATACATTTTTTCAAACAAGGGAAGAAAGGGGAGCAGATTTCTTTAAATTATTAACAAAAGAAAGATTTCCAAATCTGCGAGACTTTGGGCAGAAAATTACATCAATGTTCGGGAGTACATACTTATGCGAGAGTGTATTTTCTGCATTGAAATTTATTAAGAACAACAATAGAAGCCGCCTAACAGATTCTTCTCTACTCCATCTCCTGAGACTCTCAACAACAGAGCTTGAGGTGGACATACGTGCTTTGGTGGCTGCAACAGACAGACCTCAATTCTCTCACTGAACATTTTGCGCATTTTTAATGTAAGTTTTTTTCTCTTTTTAAGATTTATGTAAATGTCTGTACACTTCATACAAAATTAAAATCATTTTAGTATGGAAGTTTTTTTAAATATGCAATTAATGATGTTAAAATACCCACTTCTTATTTGACTTTTTTGAGTGTGTCTGTGTAATTTAACGAAAGTTGGTCAGTTATAATCAAGGTCGTTGTTGGAGGTTCATCCTCAAATTTTTAAAAATTTCATAGTACATACTATACACATATCCTCCAAATCCCCCCCTCAAGAAAAAAAGTCCTGGGTATAGTCCTGATTAAATTGTGGCCCGCCACTAGACAGGTGTTTTAGATTGCGGCCCTTGGACACTTGTAAGTTGGAAACCCCTGATTTATACCATAAAACAAGTAATATTAAAAAAAATTTTTAAAGTCAATTCCTACTTATGTCAACAAAGAAAAATTTGAGAGTGAACAAATAGTAGGAATTGAAAAAAAGGATTGCCTGCCAGAACCTTGCCTACTGTGTGAGATTAGGAGGGGGGGCGGAAAGAGAGAGAAAAAGTTTGTCAGGTTGGGGATTCGATCCCGCAACCTACAGGACGGGAGGAGCCCGCGCTACCGCAGTGCTACCATTTACACAGTAAGAAGAGGGAAATTACTATTCAAGAGCAAGAGATGCTCTAGGTCTAAAACTAAAATTGATTAATTAAATTTAATTAATGAATTAATATTTGAAAAAACTGTATTAACATCAAGTGTCATCCACTACAAGTTTAAAAAAATGTATTTGAACTTGAGTGGATGAATAAAAAGCATTTTATTAACGATTGAAAATTTTAACAAGATATATATATATATATAGGGAGAGTGTGAACTAATAGTAGGAATTGAATAAATATATGTATAACCAACCCGTTTCTTTTCTCTATATTCCTTTTGAATTTGAGTTAAGTTTTCTTGCATTTCTTCAATTTCATCCTTGAGTGTTTCTACTTGGTAGATATAAGCTGACTTCTCATTATCTAACTGAGCATTGCTTATCATAGCCTTCCGAAACTTCTCTTCAAGATCACTAAGTTGGATCTACAATATAAAAGTGCATTAAACTTTTCCGAGAGAAAAATACTATCAGTAGTACTTAACACTTTATAAAATATGGAAATCAGTTACTTTGATGTAATAAAAATTGTAGAATAATCATAAATTAAAAAGTTTTCAATCCAAAATAGGAACAACACACCGAAAATATACACTCCACACTTACACAGAGATAAAGCTAATACATTTGGTCTACACATAAAGAAAGGTGAAAGAGCAAACAAATCAATGGACTTGGAATTGTTTTAAAGTATTCATTACATAAAAGCATGAAAATTTCAGTTAAACTTTCATGGCAGAATGATCTTATCTGTCCCTGTCTTACATACACATGCTTCTATCAACTCTTTACCTAAACTAGATTAGTCTAGTAAAGACCTATATCAAACAACCTTCCAAGTCTGACAGTTGTGGCAGGTCTATCTCTCTCATTCATTCACACACACACATATATATATATGTGTGTGTGTGTGTGTGTGTGTGTGTGAAACTGAAATGTCCGACAATATACACATAATTCATAATTCATCTTTTTGCTCTACAAAAAATACACGTTTCAGAATTTCCTTTCATTTCTCTTCGATTTTAAAACAGGAGAGCATGGGAATTCAGTCACTTATTATAAAGTATCAGTTTTCAGGAAGATGCAAAATCAGAATGTCATCACTCATTCATAAAAAGTCCACTGTGGCTTTATTTAGTCTGCTTAGAACTATATCAAAATCAGTTAATATCATAAAACAAGATGTGTCCAACCTACCATTGGATTCAAAAATGACAATTTATCAGATTGTTCCCATTAACAAACACTTACACTACAGACTTAAATAACAAATAAAATAAAAAAAATTATAATACAAATTCTGAGAGTAACTTATATGCTCATAAATACTAATTTTTTTTTCATTTTCAAATTTTGGACATACTGAGGGATCATTAAGAAATAGCTCTAATAATCTTGAAGGAACAATGATAAGAAAAACATTGTCAAATCATTAAGGCTGCTGTGTACTAACCCTACTGGATTCACTCACCTCAGTGTTAACCTATGGAGAAAATTTGTCTACTATTGGCAGCGACATAAATGCTGATAATCCAATAAAAATGGTATTTTCAGATAGCCTGAACTTTTCTGCACCTTGCAACAGGATTCATTTTATAAATTTTGTCCACCAAAGGAATTTAGGAGTGTTTAAACACTTTACCAGATTCCCCTCGCAAATAATTTAAATTTTAAAATATCCTTTGCATCTTTTTAAAAAATCTAAAAATGCTAAACATTCAAGTCGGCAATCCTTGGACAAATTTTCTCCATAGGTGAACACTGAGATGAGTGAATCCAATAGGGATAATACAGAGCAGCCTTAATCCTTCATTCTTTACCAACAGAAATTCAAACTATAATTAACTATCCAAAATCATTTAATGCTAATCATATACATACTTTCAAATCTCTTCCTCCTAAAGTGGATCTTAACTCTCGTAAATCAAGAGCATCAGTTGAATCCTCGCTACTTCTTCGTGAACTGGCATAGGAAGATGTTCCAGACATATATGATGGAGTTCTTGCCTTAAATAATATATACATACAAGATAAAATACAAGATTTCACAGCAAGTTAAAATTTTTTTTTAAATCTTTCTAAAACTAGACAAATGTAAATTAAATAGATACTTTGTTGTATACGAGGAAAATTTTAAACAAATACAATTACATAGATTCTAATGATATATCCTGAACATGATATAAGCTTGACTTTTTATTTATTTATTTACACTTTTGGTCTTAACTATTTTTTTAAAATCTAAAACTTAATCATTCACACATCCATTATTAATTTGATAATCTGCATAATTTTGCAACTTTTTCATCTCAGTGTGCCTGTTTCTCTAAATAAAGATTTCCTTGAAGGAATATTTTTTGCTCTTGCACCAACTAGCTATTCACTAAGAACAGTATCAACAATTAACCACATGATTAGGGAGAAAGCCCTTTTGGTCATAAGATTACAATCATCAACTTTTTAAAATTCAATTTAATTGATATTTTCCAAACTAATTGCTAAATCATGTTTACCTTTTAACACAATTATGCAATGTCTATTTTATCTCTGAGTGTCAAACACTTTTGCTCCTGCAACATATTTTTAAATACAAAAATTGTTCAAACTAACAGCCTGCATTCCTTTTATATTTTACATACATATAACTTCTCTTAAAGATTAGACATTAACTACTTGTTGTCATAGAACAGGTAAATTATTTAATATCATTCTTATACAGATATGAAAGCAGTCTGTAACCTTAGCAGCATAAATAATTTATGCTGCTATTCCTACCAACTGTCTGTAAACTAACATTTTAGCATTTCCATGTTATTAAGACTAACATAAAGGAAACAAAATTCTTGTAAGAGCCAATGCATATGTACTGAAAAACTGAAAAATGTCAATCAAAAGGGTTCATCAATAGAAGTTTCCCAAACAAGTATATACTTAGTTGAAAAGATAAAATACATGATATTCTCAATGGAAAAAATAAATCTCAGAAAATATTCAAAAATTGTACATAGGAATTCAAAGTTTTATTTCATTTGACAGAATTCATTTTTAATTTTAGCCTTTATAATTTCGTAAATTTTTAGCACATGGAGATACTTAAAAAAAATTTGCTTCCAAGAAGTTTTAGGTAAGTTTTCAACACATTTTATATTAATACTAATTTGCAAATTAAACATTTCTGTACTTCCCATTTTACACCATGAAAAACTTCTTGCAAAAACTATGTACATAGTTGCCCATTTTTGCAATTATATCTGCTCATATAGAACCAAAGGGTGAGTAATTTTCTCTCCATTATAATGTAATTTGGAACTTAGAAGTCTATACAATTTTTATTTAAGTTTGTAGAACATTTTATAGTTATATATCCCTTTCATAAATATAGGAATTTGTTTTAAAATTTTCTCAGAGGTAAGATGATCTGCAATCCTCTCCACTCTGACAGAGAAAAGTTCCACTACTTGCAAAAGGGGAGAAAATACAGAGGCTGTTCGCACATTTTTTAGACGATTTTGGTAAGCGGTAATAAAAAATCGTTTGCTGCAAAAGAAATAATTGCAATTGTACTACGTTTTTAAAAGTCAAAATTATCGGTTGCGGCTTGAAAGTTTTGTTTTTATTCAAAATGGCGTTTTTAACAAAGCAGTGGTTCGAAGGCTACATTTATGCTCTTTCCGAAGAGAAATATGCATACTCCGTTATCCAAAAACGATGTGAGAGTCATGGTTTTGTGATATCTAAAGTGTTGATAGGTAATATAGTCAACAAGAAAGGAAAAAAACGTCAAATTGGAGCCTCAAGTGGGACAAAAGTTCCAAACAAGTATCCAAGGAAAAAACGGACATCTTCGACTATTGCAAAGGTACGTTGTTTAATGTTAAAAGAAAATCTCCCTAGTCAAAGGACAGTTGCAAAATCATTAAAATGCTCGGTGACCACTGTAAACAAAATGATAAACGTTGATTTAAATCTTAAGAAAGCGAAAAAACGCAATGTGCATCGTCTTCTTCCAAATCATATCGCTGAACGCAGGACACGCTGCAGAATTCTATATGAGAAACACTTATCCAAAGAAAAATGGAAAACAATTGTCACAATAGATGAATCATGGGTGTATTTAAATGATTGCAACAAAAAAAGAGCCATTTATTATCATAAAAGGGGAGAAAAAAATTTAAGTACATGGTTCAAAGAATCGAAAGAAAGTTTTTCTAAGGGATCCATGATTGTTGCTGGTTTTTCTTATAATGGCAAGTTAAAAATAAAGAGAGTGAAAAAAAATGTCAAGATTAACTCCAAATACTATCAGGAACATATTTTATCGCCAAATTTTCTGAATGAAATACCATTGCTTTACCCACAGTATCATCAATCTGTGAGACTCCATTAGGACAAAGCTAGCAGTCACACATCAAAATCCACTGTAAATTTCCTAAAAGAAATGGAACAAAAAACTGGTATCAAGGCCATACCCTTCACTGATATCCCTACTATATCTCCCGATGTATCACCTATGAATTTTTGTGCTTTCGGACTTTTAAAATCTGCATTATCCAAACATCGTCCCAAAACCCTTACAGGACTCTGGAAAGCTGTTCAGGAGGAATGGTATAGAATACCTCTTCTGACACTTCAAAAGACATTATTATCCTGGAAATTGCGGTGTCGAAAGATAGTTCAGAATAAGGGATGTCAAATAGAACATTTAAAACACAAGAAATTTATGTAATTTAGTTTTGGGAATACAATATACATCGTCTAAAAAATGTGTGAACAGCCTCTGTATATGCCATCACTATAAGAAGAGATTCATCAAAAACTTAAAATCTGTATTTGCTTCGCATAAATAATGTTATCAACAACTGTGAAACCTTGATATAATTGAATTCCTTCATAAATCAAAGTTTTTCCATTCCCCTTGAACCTGCCTAACACTCCCATGTTATTATTAAATTGAACTTCGGTATATCGAAATCCTCGATAATTTGAAGTTTGCACATTCCCCTTGAGGTTTGATATATCGAGGTTCCACTATATATAAAAAAAAATTTTCATTCATACAAACACAATATCATAACTCAGGAGACAGTTCTAATCCTTACTGTCTTTTGATAAAAAATCAAATACAGTCTTAAATTAAACCACACAGGAATTTTGTTCAAAAAATTTTCCTCTGCACTGTATTTATCAGTTATACTATACTTTAAAGTTGATAATGATCTCAATCTTAAAAGTCACTGACATTGGTTTCCATATTTCCTTAAAGAACAATAAATTTCAATTTTTAAAAAATTAATAAACATATACTGACTGCTTCCAATGCAGGTCGACTGGTTCGAGACACATCAGTAAGTAGCTCATAATGTCGATCACTTTGTTCATCAGCCTAATAATAGATAGGCACATTCATAAAAATTTAGAGCATAACTTTCAATTTTTAAAAATTATTTCTAAAGGAAAATACAAAAGTATGAGAACTTAAATAATTTATGATAACCACCTACCTCTTTTTGTTGTTTCTCAAGCTCTTTCATACGGATCTCACGAGCTTCTGCTCGTGCTTGTCGCCTTGCAGCCAGTCGAGCCTCAGCCTGAAATAGAAAATCATTTGAAATATTTCACTAATTGATGTTCATACGTGTTCATACAGGTAAAGAGAGACAAAAATAAGGAAGGGATAGTACAGTCAAAGATAATATTTAGATTAAACTCTTACTAAAATTACACAACCAAAACTTATGAGAAAAAATCTATAACCAAAATGTAACCAAGGTAGTGTAAATTTAAAAAAAAGGGTTAGTTGCAACATTAATGCCACAGTTTACAAGCAGTCCCAGTGAATGGTTTACATTGATAGAAAAAATAATATCTAATTGTTGGTAATTTTAATATTAAATACTTCACACTGCCCACAAAAAATGATCAGGACTGCAGTAATTACTCATAATTATTTCAGTGATGCAGCAAGGGAAAATTCAGGGTTAACCACCCCTTCAAAGCCCCCAAACTTAATATATATACACTGCTGTCCATTAAAATTGCAATGCCAAGAGGGAAAGCAAATAACAAAACTTTACTTATTGTACGTATACAGCATAGTAGGAAAAAAATGATTAAATTTGTAGGCAATTTGGGGGTATACAGGGTCCGAAATGAGTGCATACAGCTGCCACCCCTGGCAGCTAAAACGGCTCTAACCCGGTTAGACATCGAGTTGAACTGGGCTTGGATGACAGATGGAATGACTGGGCAAGTCATTCCATGCTGCTTCAAGTCTATGCCACACTTCAATCGCAGTGGCTGGAGAGCGGTGGCGGCCCAGTCTCTCAGCAACCCATGACCAGATGTTTTCAATGGGTGAGAGATCTCGGAAACGTGCTGGCCAGGGCAACAATCGAACACCCTCTGTGTCGAGGTAGGTCAGGACACGACGGGCAACATGCGGTCTTGCGTTATCTTGTTGAAAGATGACGTCTCCGAGGCTTCGAAGATAGGGCACAGCCACCGGCCTTAGGATCTGAGAAATGTAACGCTGGCTGTTCGGATTACCGACGACGCGAACAAGAGGTGTTCGTGTCACGTACTCAATGGCTGCCCATACCATCACACCAGGTGTAGGGCCCGTATGACGATAATGACTGCAAGCACGCTACGTGCGTTTCCTCGGTGCCTCCAGACACGGTTACATCCATCATGATGCTGCCCACAGAACCCGGACTCGTCTGAAAAGACGACATGGTGCCACTCCTGTATCCAGTTTCGTCGTTGGGCGCACCACTGACGCCACGCGTCTCTATGCTGCAGTGTCAAGGGAAGCCGCAATAATGGTCGTCGTGCAGACAGTCCGTGCTGCTCCAGACGTCGTCGTGTCCGTGCGGATACTTGTGCTACAAACAAGCTCATTTACTGACTCAAGGTCCGTGATGTGGCTGTACGATCCTGTAAGGCCGACCTGACAACATGTCTGTCCTCTTGGGCTTTAGTGGCGGGAGGCCGTTGAGATCCTGCATGGCGTTCAGTATGACCCTCTTGAACACATCGATTCCATATTCGCACGACAGTCGTTAGATTCCGACCAATGCGAGTAGCAATATCGCGGAACGATAAACCGCACTCTCGATAGGCCACGATCCTGCCGCTATCGAATTCAGACATGTGCTGGTAGTCGTTTCTCCTTCTTATACGAGACATAACACGATCTTCTCACAAGCAACAAACATTCAAATGCGATTTCCGAATGAGAAACCCGTGGCGTAACTTCCCTTTTATACAGAGTTTGAGATGCCGTTTCTTCCTCCTGCGTTGTTCGACTGAGCTTAAATGATAATCATTTGAATATCCCAGCATGTTCTTCCTTTCATGCGAATTTGACGTTTGTATCACCCCTCCTTCATGGTGTTGCAATTTTAATGGCCAGCAGTGCAGATAGATATGTAGGTAATACATATATATATATATATATATATATATATATATATATATAAATATATAAATAAATATATATATATATAGATAGATAGATAGATAGATAGATAGATAGATAGATAGAGAGAGAGAGAGAGAGCGAGAGCGATAGATAAAGCGAGCGGGGGGGGGGGGGGGTTGAATTTTCATGCTGTGTAGTAACTCCCGATTTCTGAAATGATACATAAAAAAATTTCCGACAAAACAAAAATTTTGAAATTATCTCTAAAAATTAAATTTGAAATTGTTTAAAATTTGTACGAGATCATCACTACGTGAATTTGTTTTCGAAATCTGAGTGAAGTAATTAATGAAAATTATCGTTTCTTATCCAGCCGTTTATTGCAACATTATGGGAGTTCATGAAACTCAGTAATAAATACTGCCGGAAATCGGTCAGGAAAACCGCGAGGAGTTGACTCGTACCTACTTTGGAAAACAGTTTTTAAATGCAAAACAATTAAAAACGATAAAATACATTTTAAATAGTTTAAATATCAAGAAATAATACGAGACACACTCTCCGTACTAAATGATTGACAATTCGAACTGACATATTTGGAACGAAATCAGATTTTTAAAAAAAAATCCTTCATAACAAAGTAGCGCAGATCTTAAGATATTCCTTGACAGTTTCAAAATTTCGGGGATAATTTAATTTTATTATTGGCATTTAGTAATTGCGTTTCATTTCCCTATAAATTCACAGGATTCTTAACATTTTCTGATGCCTACGAACCCAGGATGTCCCGAAATATAAAACAAAATTATTTCCAAGATTCGTTATCATGACGAAACGCGTTGGTAAAATGACCCGTGAGACCCGAGGTTTCGGACCTGGGCCGAATGCAGGCAGGAGCTGCTCGTAAAAACCTTGGGCCTCGGCAAGAAATTTTTCTGGGTCATCACGGTTTTACAGCGAGCGACAAGACATGAGAAACAACTCATACACCTATCTTCATCAATTTTTGCATTTATTTATTTCATGTTTCACACACGTTTACTAGTCCAAAAAGTAAGTACTTTTTAGGGACTAGTACTTTATAAATTTTAAGCTACTTGTTTTTACCTTTCTTTCGGAAGATAAAACAATGTGTATTAATGCAGTTATAAATGATATTTATTTAACGTTTCCTTATTTGATTTTCCAGGTAAAAGTTCTTATTAAGTTTAACTGGTATAAAATAATTATAAAGACAAAACAGTAAGCATATAATATTTGATATTTTGCAGTCAGTCGTATTAAAATTACGTTAATGAGACCCTAAAACACAAATATAATTGACAGACCATTATAGTAAAACTTGATTTAACCTAACCATAGGATAAATCAAGAACCACCGAATGGTTGATTTATCTTATGATTGAAAGATTAATCAATCAACCATACGATGGTGCTTTTCTAGAAAGTATTTATAAATTATCAAATTTCAACTGTTTTATGTTGCCTTATCAAAAGTGATTTTCAAACTTAGTTGATTATGACTAACAACAAAGACAGGTATTGTAATCTCAAATTTTATTTATTTTTTAAAATCTTTTACCATATTCCTACTCTCTAAGCATTGTGTACGATTGGAAAGTTAATGCTGATGGCTATCATTGGTGCTACTCCCCAGTTAACAGTACTTAAAAAAAAGGGAAGAAAAAAAAAAGAATACATTAAGTTTTAAATGACATAGGCGCATCAAAAATTCTTTACCGCAAGGACTAAAAAAACCGAAAACATACCTGGTCTTCGTTCATTTTTAATCAGTAAAAAAAGCAACGGATATTTGTGAATATAAAAATTTAGGCCTTGTGAACCAAAAAACTACAGAGTTCTTTTCATGATTTTTAAGAACCGCGGGAACTCTGTTTTTGTTTGCATATTAAATCGACTTTGGAGCTTATTTTTTACTGCTTACATGCAATTATGCTATGGAAATGGTACTGGCTGGTTGGTTATGAGCGCTAAGGTCATCTTTTGCAACAAGAGGACTAAACAGACCGAGACCTGCGCTCTAAGCCGATTTCGAACATCTACAAACATCCATGCTTGCCGTGGAGTAAGGGACTACAATGCATGAACATCAGTAAAATAATCAACATTAAAAAATGCAAATTAAGTGTTAGATTCAAAATAGAAAAAAAATTAATTAATTAATTATATGGAGTTTTCTTATAAAACAAATTTAAACTGCGTTAACGAAACTTCTTATTTTAATCTTAAAAAAAAAAAGGCAAACTGAATTTTTTAATTTCTTTGTTTGGTTGAGAGAGAGAGAGCTACGGTCAACTTGCGTACGGAAGGGATATAATAGACTGGGGACCAAAAGCCCGATTCCAAAAAATAACAAATATTCATATCTACAAAGGAATTAGAGTCCACAGAGTTTGGAACCGAATCTCACTGCCCTAACCCTTCGGCCATCGTCCAGCAATTTTTTTTCTTGATAATGTTAAAATTTCATGCTTTATAACGAAAAAAAAATTTAAATAAAAAGTGAGAATTCGCAAATAAAGGGAACAGTGAAAAGTAACAATTGCCACTTCAATGAAATGTTACTCATTAAAATCTGAAATATTTATGTCTTGTTAGTATATAAAACTGAGTATTTGAAAATGAAAGCAAAACAATTTTTTAAGCATTTAAGCAGGCTAATAGGAACGATCATTTTGAACACCACACTAAACATAATCAGAGTGTACAAGAAAATGTTCGGTGAATTAATAGAATCGTTTACATTCTTTCAGTAAATATATAAAATAATAATTAACATTTATAAGTCCATAAAAATGGAAAATGATAAAGAAAAGTGCTTTTTCTTAATCGTTTTAAATCTCAGATACATAAAAAAATTTATCAAAAGAGAAATGTCTCATTTTTTAAATTGAGGGGTAAGTTACTGCTCCAGCAAATATTTAATTACTTAAGTAGTGATTACTTAAGTACTTACATTACTTAAGTAGTGATTGACATTCTTCTTACACACGTGATTTAAAAAAAAAAAAATCTGAGCAATAATTCTACTTTCACATCATAATAAACAATACCTCTTTCCGTCGTAAAAATTCCCATTGCCTCAACAGCAGGTCCAAAGGCAAGGAGGAGGAATCGAACGCGTGTAGCCACATCACTGATATACCAGCTATTGACGATTTTCGACCCTTCGCGGAAGGGCTTAAATAGAATCCACTTCAGAAAAAATTCGCAACAACGGCCAAAATGAGGCGCAGAGTCAATGATTAGGAGCACCGACCGAATTTAAAACAAACCAAAAAAAAATCATAAAGCTCATATTTATGTAAAGGAATTTCTCAAAAACTTTGATAAAAAAACGAATATTGTAATTGGACACTTTCATACTGTACAAATTTGTTATGGGGCTAAATCTGATTTCTGGAATACTGCTTGAGCGTGCTAAAACTATTGAAAAATTCCTTTGCTATGCGATGCAAATGAAAACCGAAATTCTTTGTATTAATGATCTAAGAACAATAAGTGTTAAAATCAGGGCCCGATTTAGAGAATTCTTGACTATAGGCACAGCTCAGGAAGGGGGGGGGGGGCTAAAACTGATGTGGGAGTAAAATTTCCAAAATTGACACACAAAATAAAATCACAAATGATTGTGAAAGTACAATTTTACGAAGAATTGGCTATTTGAAGCATAGAAGCCTACAACATTATCAAATAACAAAAAGCAATATAACATATTAACTTCATTAAAACACCAATACAATGCAACCAGAAAAACTTAATCCCTTACATACACTATAACATACATATGATGAACCAATCACTGAAATTTGAAAGGATATATATAAAAAAATTGCTATTAAAAAGGGCAAAATAAAATATTTAATTGGGAATTTTCTTTTCTTTTAAATTTTTTTTTTTTTTTTTTTTTTTTTGGGGGGGGGGGCCCTAGGCCCGGGCCTAATGGAAAATCAGGGCCGGGTTAAAATTAACACTCCCCCCTAGTTAAATGCTTAATCGCTTGAACCAGTTTCGTATATACAGTGATTCAAAGCTTTATTTTTCTTATGGGACCAAAACTAGACAAGGAAAAAGGAAATCACTGAGGAAAGACGCAACTCAACGTCACTCTACAATTTAAAGACATTCTATGACTATCTTTTAACCTTACAATGCATGAATTTCAAACTTTACCTTAGAAATGTATTTTAAATTATATAGAACAAAAGTTGAAAAAAAATTACAAACATCAAACACACATACACAAAAATTTAGACATTCATAACTACATACACACAATCTGGTTCCATTTGTAAAGATCAGATTGAAAATTTTCTATGTATTACTAAAAGGAAGGATTGGTGTTCAATTAAGACTTTCATAGTGTAACGCAAATTTTAGCACTTTCTAATGTAAGAAGTAAAGAATATTAAACAGAAATCCTCCCAGACCAGGCCGCCTTCCTTGGTTATCAGTTTCAAACACATACACACACAGAGAGAGAGAGATATATACAGTGGAATCTCGATCGATCGTTCTCAATTAGCGTTTTCCCGTATGTGTCGTTTAATTAAATTAATCCCAACGATCATATTGCTTTGTTATGTTCCCGCATTTACCGTTCAGTTCAGTCGGTCCCTTGAAAAACGATAAATCGAGATTCCACTGTATATTGTAAAATTATATAGAACGTGAATGCAAAGAATCCTGGCCAAGTCATAGATGCCTATACGCTATCCCTCTCGCAGGGAAAAACTATGGTTTATCTACAAGATGGCTCCCAAAATGGAGCTGCCAAGAAAACAAGCGGTGTATGAGGCCGAATTTTAACCAATCCTCATGTCCTCAGAATAAATGCTTGTCGCATTGAAAAAGATAAGAATAAAATATACGAGTATAATGCACGATTTGAAAACCGATCCCTTGTTTCCTGAATAATTTTTAAATATTAATTTTAGCATAAAATAATGTATTTACGCTCATAGATTTAAATTTTCAATTAATCACTTCCGGAGCAGGAAGTGGACAAAATATTTCCATTTCTGGCGTACTCACACAGCTGCTCCGAAATTATTAATTCGCAACGCTTAGGACTTTGACTGTCAAGGCAGATGGCTCCATTTCTTCTCCCGTCTTTTCCTCCCCAAACCACAAGTAGTCCATCCTTAGCATTTTTTTGCGGTAAGATACTAAGGATGATAGAGCGAAATATAACACGCACAACTTAAGACAATATTTAATTCTTTCCTCGTATCTGTTTCATAGATATGCGAGAATAATCTCAGCACATTATATATATTTTAATTTTATCAAAAACTGTCATTATCGAGAGCTAACATTGTATGCATCCAAATCACGCACAACTCCGTGTAAGTTTTCTCTCCTGGTTGAAAATTGTCTAGAGAAAGAAAAACGAATAATTTTTGGCAATAGTATTACAGACAATAGACAGTACCATAATTTCTACATGCTGTCCTAGAACAGTATTTTGTTATTAATTATATGTCCACTAAGCCTCTTAAATAAAAACTAGACTTTTTTAATCCATTTTAAACACGCGTTGTTTAAACTCTACCTAAGTTCGTTTTAAGATTCTCTCGAATCCATCACTACGTGTATTCGAGCAAAATTCGAACTTAATTTGTAAGAATAAGGGATAGAATTAATTTTAAGAGATCTCCACCAGAATATATCTCCAAATCGTAGTATTTTAAAATAAATTGTCGAAAGCTTAATAAAGCAGTAAAGGTTGGAAACTCAAATTGATGTCATTATACAAAGAGTGTGTTTTAGCAATGCAGATATAAATTGCAGGAAGTTATTTTATTTCAGAGAGTAATGGATAAAATATATTTTTTAATGAGCAAACAAAACGCCGACAAAAATTTAGTATTAAGTTAAACACAGCAAGAGCTGGAGGAAGCACGACCGGGGCGCACCCAGTAAGTCTTCCTTCCTTTCTCGAATACGTTCGGTGATAAGAGATCAACTTCTACACGGTGAAAACCAGTTTCCCAGGCACCCCGCAGAGACGGTGCATCCTTCATAACGAAAACATTGAAAGGTAATCGCTACTTTTGGGCAGCTTTCATGAGCGATTTCGCAACGAAATTTCTTTACAATTAAAAAAATGAACTTTCACAATTCCCAATATAGACGTAACCTACATAAAGTGGTCACTCTGCAACTATTTCTCTAAGGCTTTCGCTTATTCACGTTAGTATGCATATTAGAATCAATAATCCCACAAACTGTTGTACAACCATTGCCCTTTGTGATTGTATAATCTGATTACAATAACAGAAATAAAACCTACCATTGATCCAAAAATATAAGCAGCAAACTCTTAATGTATCTCAACAACTTAATTACAGTAATAATAAGTGTATTAAATGTAATAAGAGGATACAACAAAATCTTAAATTCTGTAAAACTTTTTCTTACTAAAAATCTTTCTTCTTCTTCTTATAAAAAAAAAAAAAAAAAAACTATTTATAAGCTTTAAAAGATCTTTTGTAATTATGTAAAATATTAAATTACTTTAGAATTCCTTTCTCTTCAACTTTTTAAAAATTTGGGACATTCTAAGCAAAAATTAAATGTTTTACTCCTATCCCCTAGAGATATTTATTTTGATTCTTTCTTCTTTCCATACAAACATACATGCAAACATGTATACATTCACAAAATATTTTCTATAAATCATTATAAATGAGATGTTGAAAAGGATTTAAAACTCACTTAACATAAATGAAGTTTTTTCCCAAGGGGGAGGGGGGATATTTACATTAAAAACATATTTTTGGCCAAAACATGTTTATGGTTTATAATGTGTAAAATAACCATTTGAGCTTTCAGAACACTGAAACCTTTAACTTCTCTATAAAGATTTCTTTTTTTCCTGTCTAATTTATCTTTCAGCAATAAAAACTCATGAAGTAAATTGCAAAGTGATAATAAGTATCACAATTTAAAGAATAATACTTTATTATACAACCAATGAAAATGCAACTCAATGCAAAAGACAGACTTCACAATAGAATATTTACAATATGAAATTAATTTCACAAGATTCTGGTAAGCAGGGATTTCCCTAAAGTATATCTTAACATACTTATATGCTTAATCAGAATAGGTAATTAAACTGTATTAAAATGTTGATTATAATTAATAATGGCTTTAAAATTATGAGTTAAAATTTTGATAAATTTGTGAAAATAAATTTTTACCAATAAAATACAATATAAAACTATATTTCTCAATAAATAAAATATACCGCTTTAAAGCTTCATAGGGCCTCTGATAAAAATCAACATTACCTTTGGAAAAATAAATCTCATTTTATTTGGCATAAATATAAAACTTCTGAATACTACTCATAAAAGGAAGATTAAACACACAAGAAGTTTTGATTAAATTTACTCTCTCTCAAATAAAAGAACAATATACGAGAAAATTTTAAATTAAAAACGGAATTATCTTATAATTTAAGAAATGTTATTGTGTGCTATTAGTGTTTTATATTTAGGCAATAAGTTCATTAAATTATACCAAAAAATTTCTTATTATCCTGAAAAAATATTTGCCTTCTTTTAATGAAAGATTTTACTAAAAACAAGTTTCTTATCACACCATGAATTTTTTTAAATAGTTGTAAAAAGAGAAGAAAAATCATGAAATGCATTCTAACTGCATTTGAAACATATGACTTTTGAAATTATGTGACAATTATTTTTAAAAATCTGTAGTTTAAAATTAAATGGACCAATTTTTAAGGTTTCACGATGTTTAAAATTCAATAAATAAAAACTAGCCTTTGGTTTTTAACCCAAAGAGCTTTTCTAACACCGATTAAAATCATTTCAAAATTGGCACACAACAGAATAAAAACAAAAATATGTCATCTGTCATAATGGTAAAAGAAAAAAGCCTTTATGACATCATGAAATAAATTATGAACTTTCAGATCACAATTTTTAGATTAAAGAACTTTTACAATGAATTATATTTTCACTGTCATACAACAATATTATAGATGGAAAATACTTTGAAATTTTATATTAGCCGAACTTTCAAAATGTGAGTTAGAATAATTTTTAAGAAAACTGATAAATTTTATCACGATACATAAATTGCATGATCAGGAGTGAAATAAACTGACCCCTTATTCTGTAAAAGATCAATTTTAACTTTTGAAGTAATATAAATAATGCCTTTCTACAGCTGGGATATATTAGCACTAGTGCAAGAATGAAAATGAGCAATGCTTTATGCTAGGAAACAAAGTCATATTAAAAACTAATACATTATCACAGAGCTACATTTTAGGATTTTTAAACTTTTAAGTAAAATAATTTAACATTAGGATTCTCACATTTTAAGATCATTAGTAATTAAACATTTTCCAAGAAAAAAGTACAAAATTAAAGGATAAAATATAAATTAAGAGATTGAATTAAAAAATAATGAGATTTAAATATTTTATTCATATGTGGTAAAGATTTTGAAAAAAATTAACATTTATAAAAACTATGGACTGTAAACTTTTTTATACGCGATTTAAATGGCTATACATTTTATTGATATATATATGCCACTTATATTATTTTAGAACTCTCAAAACTAAACAACACAATAAATTTTACTTTAACCTCATTCCTTTTGTTTTATTAAGGCATATTTACTGTATGACACAAATAATAAACATGTTTAAAATATTTTCCTCAGAAATGATATCAACAAAAATATTTACAATGTAACCTAAACTCCAAACTTGAAAAAAAAAAAAAAAATTGAAAAAAATCACAAAATAATATAGTTGACTTGAAAGAATTTTTTTTTAACCTCATTATGATCAAAATGTCAATCTCATTTTTTTTAAAAACCAGCTTTAAAAATGCACCATACAGGTGCAAAATAAAATTTTAATTTCTTAACACAGAGCCTGCTTTTTTTTTTCTTTTTCTTTTTTTTTTTTTTTTTAAATGACAATCAGGATAAGATAGAGCACATTGAAAAATCTGATTTCATAACTTCTTTGTTTGGCATAAATGATAAGGTTATTCACATCAGCAAAATTTTTATTTTAATTGCCCTTTATAAAAGTTTAGAGTATGCACTGGAAATGTATTTTAAACACTTCTGTGTAAATTAAGCAGAAATGAAATATTCACAATATAAATTTAATTCCTACATTTTATTTTTTAAGCTTTTGAACTATGTTACCATTGTTAACAGCTGTAGCAATTTACATTGAAAAACACATTTTGGCCAACATCATATGATTCTAGTCATATTACACAAGTAAATTAACTTTGGAATAGATATAACTATATATGGATGTAAAACCTATATAATGTCTAGTGGTTAGGATGGAAAAAGAAAAAAAAATGTTGATTTCAAGGAATAGGTCTTGATTCAACCACATACACACACCAAAAAAAAAAGAAATCTCTAAAATTACCTGCTAATAGTTAACTTTTAGAACATTTCATAATAAAGGGGGAGAAAATTAACTGAATTTCATCCCATTCATCTTCTCATATAGATTCAAATTTAATGTATTTGATCCTTATATTAAGAAGTTTATTTGAAACCTTAAGACATGTACAGCTGAAATTTTAATTCTTTTGCCCTGAAAAACATACAAACATACAGTGGCGCAGCCAAGGGGCCCTGCCCCCCCCCCAAAGAAGTAGAAATATTGATTTTGCATTATAAATATTTTTTTTCGTTCATCTCGCCCCCCCCCCATGCATTATAAATATTTTTATCCATTCATCTCGCCCCCCCCCCCAAGAAAAAATCCTGGGTGCGCCACTGCAAACATGTAATGGACAGGAGAACTTCACTGTTATAATCACTAGCTAAAATAAATTATCATGTTCCATTTTCTTTACCAGATGGCATAGTTTGCTTTAAAATAAGTTTTTAGATTTATACACAATATATATATATCAATGAGTATATCTATCTACATTTTATATAGACTGTTAGATCATTGCTACTAGATCAATACATTCTATATAACTTCCTATGAGTCCCAGTTGTCAATGTAAGGAAAACAAAGTATTATTCTGATATACATAAGAATACTTTAATAAAACAACATTATTATTGACATAGTTCAACATGATTAAAATGCCAAGCATCATATTTATCCTATTTCTCAGTAATTATCATTATTAATACATGTAAAGAAGCATATTTTATTGCAAAGAGTTAAAATTAAACGAAATTTTCTGCAGAAAATTTGTTTATGGGCACAAAAAACACTTAAAATAATGATTAATCAACAAACTAAGTAGTTCCATTCAACTATTAATAGTTAGACTGATTTACCTCTTTAGCAATCTGGTTGAAAGCTTGATCTTCTGCAGCATACAACTTGCTCGTGACTCTGCGTCGACCACTACTTGAAGTAGCCATGACGTTAAATAAGGATTACGAATGAACATCTGACGGAATTGACAAACTGCGAAAACAACCACATCCATTATTTCATCAACAATTGAAAAAAAAAATTCTGACACAGAGCTATACAAAAGAAAAATGCTAACAATATGAAACTAGGTCTTTTATAGTCACTTTAACGACGAGAAATTTAATAAAGAATATTACAAAAATAATTAATTATAGATTTAATATACATCAAAATAACTGAAGTTAAAATATAAACCATATATAGAAGAAACACATACTTAGAATAATGACAAGCTGATTGGTCACCTCAATATCTGAGCTCTTTAATCAGCCTACACTTATAAAAACATACGGCACTGCATGTGTAACAAGTCAATAACAGTTGTTTGTGCATTTTACCCCTATACGGTAACGATCAGTTTCTATAATCACCATGTTAAACATTTCAGAGATGGGGTGACTCGGAATGTGTTCATTATATTGAATCGTGATTCAAATCTAACTTAATATAGGAGTACTTTAAAGAATCATCTCTAGACAAATTTACTTACCCGATGTTTTAACTGTAAGGGCCTGTTCACATAGGAGTCCGTTGCGTAGCGTTAAGGGAAAGATGGCGTTGAGACGAAAATAAACAATATTTTTAATAAATAATATTTTTAACCAATTATAGGCGTTAAACATTTCATTGCTAATCGTTTGGAGGCATATGATTGGTTTATTTTCGTCTCAACGTCATCTTTTCCTTAACGCTACGCAAAGGAATACTATGTGAACAGGCCCTAATCCTCCATGTGAAGTTTGTGAAACATTTAAAGATTAAACATAATATATTTTCATAAAATCAAATATATTTTTGAAATAGAAGGTCATCATGGTTGGGAGATTGAGAGAGGTAGTAATTTAAACCATTTCTGCATGATACTATCGATCTAAAGTAGATTGCATTTCCAAAGTCAAAATCTGGGAGGAAAATGGGTACTTTGGGAATATCCCGTCGACCATTTTCGCCAAACCCGATATTATCGCCAAAAGGTAGCTTTTGCACTAATAACCGCAAATTTTATCACATTTACTGTGTAATCCTTGACTACGTGAGTAAGGGCCTGTTCACATAGAAGTCCGGTAGCGGAGCGTTAAAGGAAAGATGACGTTGAGACGAAAATAAACCAATCATAGGCGTTAAAAATTTAGTTGCTAATCGTTTGGAGGTTTGTCATTGGTTAAATATATTTCAATACTTTAACCCTCCGATACCGGACTCCTATGTGAACAGGCCCTTAGTGTTCTTTAGCATGTTGAAATATACTGTTTTCTTTTACTTCGCTACAAAATGATTCGAATTTGGGATTTGCCTAGCACCGAAGAGAGTGCAGTGGCATATTTTCAAGAGTATGGAATCATTTCTTCTAAGAAAATGTGCGTGATTGGCCACGATATGGCGTTGTATATCAAAACTGATAAGCAATGGCGATGCAATGTAAAGGGGTGCGATAAACGAGTAGCTATTCGAAAAGACACGTGGTTGGAGGGCTCAAAACTCCCGTTTGTGACTGCCCTCCGGTTTATTTACTGCTGGTCGCATGAATTAACATCAATTGAATGGAGAGAAAAACAGCTGGATTTGACAGGAAAGACAATTGTTTATTGGAACAATTATATATGAGGGAAGTGTGCACTCATAGTCTTCTACAACGTGATTTGAAACAAATAGGAGGTCCGAACGAAATTGTAGAGATAGATAAGAGCCTTTTTACAAAGCGCAAAAACCAAGTCGGTCGTATTCTTCCAGAACAATGGATATTTGGGGGGCTGTGCAGAGAGACCAACCAGTGTTTTATCGTAAAGGTTCCCAATCGAAATGCAGCAACTCTCATGGCTGAAATTAGGAACAACATTGTAGAAGGAACTACAATTTGCTCAGACTCGTGGAAAAGTTACAAAACTGATGAATTGGAAGCAGCGGGATTCCAACACTTTAAAGTGAATCGCCGATATAATTTTGTGGATCCTGAAACTGGTACACATGCACAAAACATAGAACGATTGTGGGGTTTGGTAAAATGGCGAAACATGAATCACCGCGGAACTACCCGAAAACACTTGGATTCGTATTTAAACGAATTTATGTGGCGGCGACTGCACAAGGATAATGACCTGTTTATTTGCGCTATAAAAGCTATCAAGGATTTTTGGCCGCCGAAATGATTGATAATCTATATATATAAAAGAGCTTGTCTGTTTGTTTGTCCGCTATAGAATCATAGACTGTTTCACTCACAGAGACCAAATTCGGCACAGTTAATGTTTAGGACCCGAGAAACTTAAATCAGCAAAAACGAAGTTTGAGTCTCAATTATTTTTTTAAAAATTAATTTTTTAATGCTTTTTTGTGCCCGTAAGAGGTGCGAGGTACCCCCTGTGGATACAGGCGTTCAGTGAAATACGAACCTATCCCTCTTCCCCTGCGCGGGAGAAGAGGGGTGCGCGGGGGGGGGGGAGAGATTCATGGTAATGTTAAACCTTTGGCCTTGCCTAACTGACTGACTAACTGACAGATAACGCACATCCAAACCATTGGACATAAAGAGCTGAAATTTTGCATGGTGATTCTTCTATAGTGGAGTTTATAGTAGAGGGGTAAACAGAGAAAGATTTTTGAAAAATTCTTCTTCGATTTTTTAAAATTAAATTTTTAAGCTGTTTTTCTAATTTTTTTAAGTTTGCATTTAAAATGATAATCCGAGGGTTATAAAATTTATATCACGAGAAATATCATAAGAATTCCTTTAAAACGAAATCTTTTTCGAATCTTTACCTACCTCCCTTTTCTGATTTTTGGTGAATTTTTAAAGATTAATTTTTAGAATGCAATTTATGAAATGCTAATCACGTGGTTTCTTTTCTTTTTGTGATGCTTTAAATTAATTTTGCGTTACGTGCATAACAACGAAATAAATTGACAAAAGAAATATTAAAATACGGTAAAAGATAAAATTTAACCACTAGACTAACTGAGATGGGAGTTTTTTAAGAATGCAGTTCAAATTAGTATGTTTTAACACAACTTTCCCGGCTCTGCTTTTTGTCCTTTGTTATTTGCAGTTTTTCTCATCGCTTGAACCGATTTACAATTTGCTTTTTCTACGGTTTTTGGCCTTGGGAAAATTAAAAACCGATACGGTTTTTGGCCTGTCGACAATAAAAAACCGAATCACCAAAGTAAGGAAAATAGGCTTCATGTGAAATCGCGCCTTACTTTGAATAAATCAAGGGGATAATGCATCTTGCACTTTACCTCTTGGGTGATGTGTAAAAAAGTGCGTCTCTTGGGTGTTGGGGAACAAACTGAGCTTTTAAGGGAAAAATAAATAATAAAGGCAAATGTAAATTATAAAACTTATTTCTAATTAAACAGTGGATCAAACAAATATAATTAAATATAATTAAACAGTATCTAACAAATATAATTAAGCAGTAAACTTATTCAATCCAAACGTGCGAATCACGCAACACTGGGTTATTAATTCTCAATAAAATCAGACGTATAATCAGACGAAGGTCCGCAAGCTAAAAGATTCTTTCTTTCTTATTGTTTGTATATCATTCAGTAGAAACGCGCTAAGCGCAATTTGTCTAGCCAGATGAACACGAAGAGCGGGCGGTGCAGCCCAGTATTTTTTTGATGGAATGCATCAAAATTTTTATATCTATATATCTACCCGGGCATCGCCGGGCAATAATGCTAGTAATATATATGGTTATTGCTATAATAACTAATATATATGGTTATTACTATAATAATCAATAATGTTTGAATGGATTGAGATCACATTCAATATTAAAACACAGCAAATCTGGTAATTATTATAGAAAAAGTATATACACGTATTTCATGCTCGGAATTCTTTCTCAAAACTAAATCGTCTGCTACGTTTCAATGCCACTTTCAGACTTTCTTAATTATAATATACACGTATTTCATGATTGTAATTCTTTCTCAAAACTAAATCATCTGCTATGTTTAACTTATTACTATTAACTTTACTATAATTCAAGAATAATTCAATGTGCAATTATAAAAAACATAGTGGTTTTTACTTTGTTTTGATTTTTTTTATTATTAATGTGTTTTAATAATATTTTTGTATTAATAATAAATCTAATGTGTTTAGAATGTTTATTTTGGAAATTGCTTTTCATTATGATGGCGCCAAAGGATTTTCGCATTTTCGCGAGCGTTGACAGGTCGACGGAATAATCCTAAAGTAGCGGAAAATGTCCTTTTCCTACTATGATTATTTATCACGTCCCGTATCGGTACAGATGTGTTAGACGCACCTCGTTGCCAAGTTGGCGATTATTTGAACTTTGGCGATTTGTTGAACTTTGGCGATTTTGTGTGGCAGCCATGCGAGTTTGGCGAGATTTTATTATTTTGTGGCAACCCAGTTTGAATGGCTAGTTGTGTGTGTTTGTTTACGTGATATAGTATGACGGCCATGTTGTTGCGAAATATTAATGACGTATTTTGGATAGTATTAGATGTAGATTTTACTTTGGTGTTGCCAATTTGTGTTTTTGTTGCTTTTAGGATTTTGTTGTTGCCAGATTCGGGTGTCTTGTGTTTTGCGTCATTGAATGGTTTTTTTAACGTTCTTTAGTGTAGTAATATTATGTTGTGGCAACGGTTTTTGAATTTTTTGTTTATGTTTGAATCAGCTTCATGGTTTGAATTCGGGTTTTAAGTTTCAGCTAGGATGCAGCTTGGATACAATAATCTGGTTGTATATTTCAATTTATTTTTGTTCATTTATTTATTATCTGAGCAATATTTAGTGTAATTAAGAAATATTAGGGGATTTTAGTGTCTAAAATAGAAGCGATATAATGGAAATAGATCGTTTGAATTTGTGCTGTAATATATGTTTAATGAAGAAATATATATTTAACTAAGGTGTTTTTTATGTTTATTTAAATTAGTTATTATTAGTTGGACTGACTAGTTGTATTATACTGACTTTTTTAGCGCCGCCCACCTAACAAATTTCTCATTAATTTTAAGGTTTTAGTTTTTGTATTTATGCAGCCGTTTTTAGATACTTTTGCGTATGTTTTAAATAAGTGGTTGAGCATTTCTGTTTAGGTTTTGAATTTTAATACAGCTCTTTTTAGATATATTCGTGTATGTTTTAAAGTAGTTGTTGTGGATTTGTGTCATGTTTTTGAAAGTTTATTATTGCCATTGGTAAGTATGTTTTGAACTTATTTTTATATTTGGGTTGTTATTGATATTTTGTGTATATCTGTTATTTTAAGCGTAAAATGTCCGCGTAGACCTGTTTTGGCGACAAGTTGGCGACAAAAATTTTTTGCCGACTAGTTGGCGCCAAAAGTTTTTAATCGCCAACTTATCGCCAAGGTAGGTGCGTCTGGCACATCTGTTCCGTATTACCCGGCTTCGATCGGGATTCAGTTTCTGTTATTATTTTCAATGATTAGCCTCATGTTATGATGTTCTTCAGTTTTCGCTAAAATTATTTTGCGATAGCAAATAGCATTAGTTTGTTGTCGGTGCTGTCGTTGTTCATCGCTTTCCTCTCCTTTCGATGTTGAAGCTCAAAGACAATCGCATGTTCGACGCGTTAAAAGTTTCTTCATCAGTCTCACTGTTTCGGATCACTACAATTCGAATTCTGTTACCTTCGAGATCTTGGGAATGTTTTTCCTTCAGATTCTTGTGTGCGTCTAACTGCATTCGAATTCTATTGGCTTCGCGGTCTTCTGTTTTTTTTCATCACATTGCTCATTTCTCAACAATCTTTGGCATTTTTGCCTTACTTCTGCAGGATTAAAAGTTGCTCTCCTCTTTTTGGGCATCTTAAAGCATTAATTTACAGCTAGTCAATAACGTTTGAATGGATTTATTATTATAGAAAAATAATCAATAATGTTTGAATGGATTGAGATCACATTCAATATTAAAACACAGCAAATCTGGTAATTATTATAGAAAAAGTATATACACGTATTTCATGCTCGGAATTCTTTCTCAAAACTAAATCGTCTGCTACGTTTCAATGCCACTTTCAGACTTTCTTAATTATAATATACACGTATTTCATGATTGTAATTCTTTCTCAAAACTAAATCATCTGCTATGTTTCAATGTCACTTCAGTTATATAAATGATCGCGTCAAGGCTAAACGCACGTGTTTCTAGCTAAGTCAACGTGTCCTGCAGTATATTTGAGTTTGAACAGGTAGCTTGGGATAGTTTCAATTCATGAAATGGATAGATAACACATTCATTGAAAATGAATGACTTTCCATCCTTATATTTTCATTTTTAAAAAGAAACACTCCGACGTTGCCATGTACATGAAAATAATAGATCAAATTCATTCTTGCATGCGCCAATATATGAATAAATCACGTTTTTAATTCCTGTCTATTTATTTTTACGAAAATGTTATAATTTAATTGGCAACAATGAAATGTTACAATGGCTTTGAACAAAAATATCCGGTGAAATTTGGCTATTTTCAATATCCGTTGATACTTCTAACATAATTCGGGAATGGAACGTCGTAGCGGAATGAAAATAGCCTATTAACCATCGCGCAAGTTCAAGCAATAAGTTGACCGAGTTTCATCGCAATCGGATGAACGGTACGGCAGCGCATAAAATACGAACAAGCAAACAAACAAACAAACAAACAAACATTCATTTTTATATATAGAGATTTAAAAAAAAAAACCTGTCTGAAACAAAGTATTCAACAAAGCTATGTAGCTTCTAAATATATAGATAAAAAAGGTGATAGGATTAGCCAAAGAATCCTTCTGGCAGCTATGAATGAAACCAAAATGCTTGTTCATCGTATAAAAGGCATATATCTATATTTTGAGGTAGAATCCAACAGTCCTTTGCTTCAAACAGGGCTGACATACCAACTAAGGCCTTCCAGATTTGAATTCCTGCCGGTGAATATTCTGCCACCAGAATTGAGACCTTGAACCCTTAGGGGCGAGAATCCAATCTTCACAATAGGACACAACATTTTTTAACAACTTTATTAGTCTCAATAAAAATTAACCCAAGATGTCATTAGTTTTGAATAAATAAGAGTTGTTTTGAAGTTTAAAATTTCCAATCAATCTTTTTTTAATACACTATGTACACACTTAAAATTTAGATTTGAGATTTAGAGTGAACTTCTCAGGGACGAGGCCAGAAAGATGATAAAATATACAGGAGGAAATTCTGTGCTCCTCCTAAATTTATTGCCATGCATCAACCAAAAATGGTTTTCATGCTTTCATCAGCTATTCCTCTCTAAAAGTTTTGCTGGTTATGTGTTTGCACATTTCCGTATTCTAGAATAATATAACAGTATAATTAAAAAAATGGATATATTTTCTATTCTACCGCTAACTCGAGACTTTTCAAGACATACATAATTTAATATGAATACTCAACGCTAATCTATATCAAAATAAAAAGTCAAAAGCACACAAGGTCTAAATGAATCGGCAGATTTAAAAAAAAATTAAAATTATTTTTTTGTTAAATTATTACTACCATTGAAACTGCTTCCAAGAAAGGCATTGCAAAGAAATGCCCCGTAGTTTAGGATATAAAACACAAAATTTTAAAGTGGGAAATTAATGGCCTTTAAAAAAATATTTTTTAATGTTCAACAATAAACATACTTGGCGAATGCTTTAGCATTTAATATATCCTTTGCTACGGAAAATTACTTATACTCAATTGCGAATTCTGAGTTCTTAAACATGCGCAAACACACTTACACGCAAAATACAAATTTCTAGTTTTAAAATTTATCTCATGCTGTTATTGTGTAACCTGGAAAAAACAAAAACATTTTCCATAGGGATTGACTGAATAATCACCCGCTCCCAACATAACTCAGGTTATTCTTGCATTCAAAAGTATCATCTCGGAAAACTGTATTAACAATCTTTAACGCATATAGGAATAGCTACAATCTGTGATCGATTAGTAATCGATAAGTCCGCAGATCATTAATGGATTAAATATGCTAAAAGACTTAAGAAACGCTAAATTATTAGTATCTTCTTACCCACACAAACTTAGGAGTGGAGTTTCATATTATTTCGCTTTTAAGTAAATGTTAAAATCTTTCTTTTTCTTTATAGAGAGGTTGAATAGAATGTTTCTATGGGAATAAAAAATAATCTCTTTTCAACTCTTACTGGTAATAAATGTCATCGACATTTATCTCAATAAAGCCAATAAAAATAATAACTTTTAAAATCATTATCAGAAAGAATTTTAAAATGTTTTTAACCTTGAAACTAATAATTGTAGAGTTTTAAAGGGGAATCAAATGCACGTATTAAATCCTCTTTATATAAATAATATTTGTCACAAAAATTATTCTAAACGTAATCTACAGTGATACTTTAATTACTGTAAGTTTGGAGGACGTAAGAAGAACGTTTTCATTTCCTAACACTTGCACAACGCCATTTTCCAGTTATATTAGAGAAAAATTATGTACTGTGCGTTACACTGAGATAGTTTATAATAGCGTAATTGGTTTTCTACACACATCAGCTTTGAAAAAGGATGTTCACCACTAAACGCGTTACTAAAAGCCAATATATATATATATATATATATATATATATACATACATACACACACACACACACATATATCTATATATATAAAACAGTTCCGTAACTGACTCATTCATTCACTGACTGACTGACTGACATACAACGCACAGACCAAACCGCTGGACCTAAAGGGCTGAAATTTTGCATGGCGATTCTTCTAATAGTGTAGGGGTGCACTAAGAAAGATTTTTCAAAAATTCTTCTTAGATTTTTTAAATTAAATTTTTAAGCTGTTTTTTAAACTTCTTTTACGTTTACATTTAAAATAATACATTGAGGGTTATAAAATTTACATCACGAGAAAGATCATAAAAATTCCTTCAAATTGAAATTTTTTTCGAATTTTTAAAGATTAATTTTTAGAATTTAATTTATTAAATGCTGATCACGTGATTTCTTTTTCTGGTACTTTAAATAAATTTATCGTCACGTGAAAAAAAAAAAAAAAAATTAGACAAAAAAATATTTTTTTCTTGCTAATGCGGCAGACGATTGGACTTTATTTTGTCTATAAAAATATCCCTTACGATTTTTTTATAAATATGTTTTTTTTACATCAATTGTATACATTGATCGTCGTATTTATTATAAATATATATATATTTATTTTTTTTTGGAATTAATTGCATACATTGACCGTTGTATTTAATTTCAATGTACTCCGTAGCGAAGCGCGGGTTTTCAGCTAGTATATATATATATAATGGAATTTCCTTCCCTCGAAGCCGCGGCTGTGGAATTTCCTCTTCTCGAAGCCTTCCCGCCAGCGATGTGAGCGGACAATGCAATCAGCTGGCCGGGGAGCAGATGGTGTAACTAATTTCAAAAGAGTGGCGCCATAGTGTCTACGGACTAGACACTTCTGGATAAAGAGGGAATTACCCTGACATGTTCATCGATACGACAGTTATCAATATTTTATACATAAGTGAATTCAAGGAATTTTGTGTACAAACCCGGGACCGACCAATAGGGACGAACTACGTAAGAGCGGAAATTTGTCTCACTCCCGCCAGCAAGAAAACTTAAAAAAAAAGAGGGAAGAAGATCCTAGAGGATAATGCTGAAGCTGATGCTGAGTGATCTTCCAGTGTTGAACTCGGAGAGGTTTTCTGAAGGTAAAAAGTGAAGAGAGTATTTTTTCTCTCGTATTTTTGGATAGGTTCTAAAGGGCCAAAACTTGCTCTTAGAAACCCGAGAGCGACAAGCTGTGTTCAGGTATAACTATCCCTTGATAACGATCTTCATAATATTTAGCCGATAGCTCTGGCTGATATTTGCGGACTGCCTTCACCCTTCTGAATTTTGATTCTGAGGACTTGCCAAATTGATACCAGAGGTGTAGTGTGTGAACTCTTCTCATCTTTTCTTGAACAGTAAATCGTAGTTGTGAACTCTACCTATCCTTTCCCGAATTGCATATTGTATTAATTACCCGTATCTAACCAAGAACACTTAATAAAAGTGTATTTTAATTTAATTAATCATTAGTCTGGCTATTAATTTTATGTCACGTATCCTGTGACACGCGCTACCAGGAGTATTGAATACAACTCTAAAGTCACAGGTAAAATACGCTTCAATATATATATATATATATATATATATATATATATAAGTCTACTACGATTTGTGATTGTGTATTAATTGACGGTTGAGCGATCATGGGGCAGTGCGTAATAAACGTCAGCGGGGTAGTGCTTGCCACCATCTACGATCGTAGTTGATAGAATTCCTGTAGCGTCGTATGTATTCAAAAACTGAAATGTTTTCTGCAGTACTGGATGATATTTGAAATTTCATGCTTGCTGTTTAAATTTAATTTTGTCCTTTTATTTGTATTTATATTTAAAACAAAATCGAACTCCTGTACAACTGAAACATCTTTGCAACAGATTTTGTAAAAATTTTATTATTGGTGCTGCAGTGGCTATTTAAAGTTTAGTTTCTTGAAAAATAAGAAAAAAGCGGCCTAATCTATAAAATCATCAAATTTAAAATGCCAGCTGCTCTAATTAAACTCATTAAATCGTATCTTTTGGACAGAACTTTTGCTGTTAGCTATTCTGGTGCCACGTCAGCCCTTCGCCCTGTTAATGCGGGCGCTCCTCAAGGTTCGAAACTCAGACCGGTTTTATTTAACTTATTTATAAATGATATCCCTACCACCCCTAACACTTCACTTGCCCTATATACTGATGACACAGCCATTCTCGCTAAAATCACAATGTCAGGTATATGCACACCTATCTCCAATGACACATAGACATCCTTGAACGCTAGTTTACTAAATGGCGAATCTAATTAAATCCCAGTAAAGCCAAAGTTATCTTCTTCTCGTTCAATAGGATTCCCCCACCCCCAGTTAACGTTTATGGTCAGTTCATCCACTTTGAAAGGGAAGTATGTAAAACATTTAGGTATTTACATTGATAGTAAACTTACTTGGAAAAAATATTAATAATAATATCTGCAAATTTTCAAAGCTAGAAAAGATATCGCCCACTTCCTGTACCAGAAGGAGATGAGTGTAGAAAACAAACTACTGCTTTTCAAAACAGTAGTCAGGTCTATACTTCTCTATGCAGTACATGTATGGGGGTCAGCGGCTGATAGCCATGTTCAGAAATTAGAACGTACCCAAAATAAAACCTTACGTGTAATTACCAAATGCAATAGATATAAAACAAACTACTCCTTCTACAAAGATCTTAATGTTGAACCCATTCGCTTGGCTATAATTAATCTCGCCACTAAATTTTATAATAGACAGTATTCCATTCCCAATGAAGAAATTTCCAGTCTCCCAGATTATTATAATAGAGAATTTAATCGTAGGCCCAGATTGACTCTAGTACTTGACATTGGAATCAATCCCCACTCTTCCTTCCCCTAATCTTTTAATTTTGCCAAATTGATACCAGAGGTGTAGTGTGTGAACTCTACTCATCTTTTCCTGAACAGTAAATCGTAGTTGTGAACTCTACCCATCTTTTCCCGAACTGCATATTGTATTAATTACCCGTATCTAACCAAGAGCACTTAATAAAAGTGTATTTAAATTTAATTAATCGTTAGTTTGGCTGTTAATTTTATGTCACGTATCCTGTGACACGTGCTACCAGGAGTATTGAATAGAACTCTAAAGTCACAGGTAAAATACGCTTCAATATCAATATAGGGTAGGTGGGGGCAAAGGTTTGCAGTTTTGAGTTTTTGTTTTTTTACGGGCCTCCTTTAGATCCTATCGCCCCCAAAAGTCCCTTGTATTGTAGTTGGGTATCTCCTCTACCTTCTATAAAATAATGAATTTTTTCTCGAAAGATTTAGTCACCGAATTTTTAATTTTACCAAAACACATGTTTGCGAACCTTTGCCCCAATCGGTGGGGCAAAGGTTTGCACTGCAAACCTTTACCCCACTCGTTGGTTTCTTACTGGATAGGCATCGAAAATCACAAATAGAGTTGTCTAAATAATTTTATTTCACATTTTTTAATCTTTTTAAAGGTGTTATATATAGAAAAAATCACAAATTGAACAGGTTAATCTCAATAAATTTTTTCTTAAACTAAATAACTTCAAACTGAAATATCAACTATTAACACAGAAAGTTGAATCTATCAAAGAAATTCACAAATTGAACGGGGTTAATCTAAATAATTTTTTTCATAAACTAAAGAACTTCCAAGTAAAATATCAACTATTAACACTATCATTATATCATATCTTAGGCTTTACTCATTCCTTTAAAACCCCTAAAAATTAAGCAAATTAAGGGAATGGGGGACATTACAAATCAATTTTAAATTTTTTACCTCAGAGATATGAAATTTTGCATAAATATTTATTAAAGTAAAACTATATCAAACACCTTATAAAATTTTATAAATATTTAAAATTTTATTTTTGATATTTTAAAAATTGAAATTTTTGTTATGTTTTTAAAAATGCTCCTTGCGATCCAATTTTTAACCTTATCCTTAATTTTGCATTTAGATTGCTTATACATTTTGATCAGGGTTATGTTTTGATTTGTGCTTTCGTTGAATAATTAATTTTTAGGAAATATTTTTATGCTTCTACTCTGAATTCTCGTGAAATTTTTGTACTTTTCCCCGCTTAAGTTAAACTTTGATAATCTGAATGATGACGAAACCTGAAATGGATACATAACTTTATTTTAATGTATAAGAGGAGTCTTTATAATAAATTTTATAAAATTTCGTCAAAAATTGTAACGCAAGGAGCATTTCAAAGACTTGCAAATCTGGAAATTACTCATTTAGAGCTTTTTTCCCTAACCAGACCTTCGAAGCTTATAATGTCTTGTAACAACATTTAATTCTTTTATCTTGTAAAATAGGTCTTTGTTCAGAGCTATTTTATTTTTGCGTTGTACTAATTTATTTTATTTTTAATTTATGGATTTTCAAGCATTTTACAAAAAAATTTCTGATTGAAAACAGGCAGTTTTTATCAAAAACCATAATTTTTTTTCAAATTACAAAAATGTGAATTCCCATTAATAATAAAAGACGTTGTTAATAAGGATTCCTAATGAAAAGAGGACATGAAACAAATGTTGATAGTTAGAGGGGCAAAGGTTTGCACTGCGAACCTTTACCCCATGACTCCCGCAAACCTTTACCCCATTTCGTGCTGGTTCTGTTTCTGCAGAATGGACGCCACTGTATTTGAATTAACCCAAAACTTACTGGGGGCCCCAAACTGAAAACTGAATTAACCCAAACTGAATTGTAAACTGAATTAACCCAAAACTTACCCAAAACTGTATTTGAATTAACCCAAAACTTAATTAAGTGCGAGAACTGGGCAAATTACAACGAACTCAAATTCAATATTGATAAGTGCAGTTACACTATAGTGGGACCTAAGATAAAGAACCTAAGGAAACCGACCATAAAGTTATGCGGACAGAATATAAAATATAATAACGAGATCAAATATCTGGGTGTCATAATTGACAATAAGCTCAACTTCCACACTCACATAGAGAGCGTAAAGGAAAAATCCTTAGCTGTTATGAACAAACTATTAAGGTACTCCAGGAAAACCTGGGGTATCAAACCACGAGTCGCTAAAGAAATCTACCAACTGGTAGTCGAAAAGATCTTACTATATGGAGTCCCAACATGGTATAACGCTACTCGTAGCATGAATGAAAAGTTATTGCAGACTCAAAGACCATTTCTGTTGTTACTTACTAAGTGCTATAGAACAGTTGCGACAGACACACTAGCTGTCCTAGCAGGGTGTCTGCCACTAGATATAAAAGCCAGAATGGAGAAAACTCTCCATTCAATAACGAAGGAAAATGGCTCACACGAAATAAATGGGATAACCCTCGACAGCAATAGCTGCGAGGTACGAAATTATAACATACACTTAGTTGAGAATATCAGCAGCATCGACTGGTCAACCAGGCTCGAGCCGGAGTATAGTACCCAGTACTATACAGATGGATCGAAAATGGAAGACAGAGTCGGCTCTGGTATGATTAAGTTTAAAGGGGAAACAAAAATCTATGAAGCTATGGAAAGGAACTCAAATCATAGTTCCTCATATCAAGCAGAGTTAAGAGCAATAGAGATGGTCATAGAGGACGCGATAAGAACTCGAACAGCAGAGTTCGATATTTATACCGACTCCATGAGTGCACTCCAAGCACTCAAATCGAAAAGTTACAAATGCCAGTTGGTAGATAATCTTAAAAGGACTATAACAAACCAAGGTCTAGACATTTCCTGGCATTGGGTTAAAGCCCATGCTGGAAACAGCAAAAACGAAGCAGTGGATGAAGTCGCAAAGAAAGCGACACAATTACCCACTATCAATAATACTTATAAGAGGACACGGAGACAACTAAAAGGCATTCTATTGAAAGAAGCCATCAAGGAATGGCAAGAAAGGTGGAACAACTCCACCAAAGGCAGATATACATATGAGATCTTCCAGACAGTAAGTCTGGACAGAGTTCAAGGGGACTTCCTGAAGAACCAGGCGATTACTGGACACGGCTGCTTTGGACAGTATCAAGCCAAGTTCTTTGGGAAGACGGATAGTTGCAATTGTGGGGAGGAACAGACAGTCGAGCACTGTCTGTTCGATTGCAGTAATTTCGAAGTCCATAGAAGCAACCTGCCAAGGAATGCACAAACCTGGACCAAACATAAATTCTTTAACGATCACTACTGCAGCCGAGTAGTGAATAAAATCGTTAAAGACCTGATGGACTATCACGTCCATCAGGATTAAGTCTTGTCAAACCTTTCATTTTAATATATGTATGATACCTAAGCTCTCATGCTTAATTTGTTTATTTATCTCGATGTAACCCTTTGTATTTATGTGTTTTGTATATACCATTTGAATAAAGTACTGTGTTAATAGCGTATTGGCTCAATTATTGTTGTAATGTTTTACTGTTAGGGTTGTTAGGATTGGCTCTATGGGGCGACTCGATATAGTTGCGATGGACTACCAGGTCACTGACAGAGACCTGGGTTTGGTAGCCAAATTGAAGTATGAGAGAGTTACGTAGCAACCAATTTAGTTGCAACCAAGTGTCGGAGCGAGGGATGGCTCCAAGCGACGACCAAGTTATCAAAAACAGGTTGGATGCCTATACGGCGGGTCGATTATAAGTTTAGACTTAACCCAAAACTTAAGGTAGGATTTGAAAGGTTATTTACCACCCTAACATGCGAAAATAAGCCCAAAACAGTTCGTGAGTTTGAGTGATGCTCAAAATTACTCAAAAGTTGCAAAAAATTACATTAAAAGAGACGACCTCATGTTCTCTGCAAGAGGGGGTCTTAACTCCAACATTTTTTACGAGGCAACTGACTGGAAGTAGAGGAATGCACTGCCTACCCTATTCTTCCTAAAACTCTTCCCGGTCATTTTAAAATGTATGTGCGAACCTTTGCCCCCACCTACCCTATATCTATACTAATATATAAAGAGAGAGAGCGGATTTTGTATGTGGAGGGTAATCTCCGGAACCACTGCACCTATTTGAAAAATTCTTTCACTATTTGAAAGGTACATTATTCCAGATGGACATAGGCTATATATTATGTATATCTGATCAGTAGAAAGAAAGTTAGGGGCCTAAATGTTGAGCTGATTCTTCACATTTACAGCTTTTCCTTTGTCAACCATAGTCAAGTAGCCATAGTAACACATCAAATGATATTTTCATTTATAATCAGTAAAACATTTAACATTTGAATTTTCTTTGTCAACCATAGTCAAGTAACTAAAGCAACACATCAAACTACATTTTCCTTTATTATGAATCAGTAAAACATTAAATATTTTAAAGATTCAAGTGGAGGAGGTATTGATAAATACAAAAAGTATTTTTGAAATTGGCAACGTTTAAGGGTTTATTGAAGAAAATTACATTTGAAACTACGATTTTTATTGGGCATTTAAGGTAAAAAAATATGTACAATTTATTGGCTATGAACTGGAAATTTATTGGTATAATATTACAGAATATAAACTTCATGTTTTGAGTTTATGTACAATTTTATGCACAATTTAAATATTTTTTTTCTTTCTAATGTGGCAGACGATTGGACATTATTCAAAAAAATATTAAAATACAGTAAAAGTTATGTTTCTGAAACTGCACTATTTTAACTGTACTATATTTTTTGCATGTTCTAATAGATTTAATTTGAATATTTCCTTCTACATTATTTTGTCTATAAAAATATCCGTTACGATTTTTTATACATATATTTTTTGTTCGTTTTTTGGCATTAATTGCACACATTGATCGTTCTATTCATTATAAATATATATATACATATTTTTGGCATTAATTGTATACATTGACTGTGTACTTAATTCAAATGTACTCCGTAGCGAAACACGGGTATTCAGCTAGTATATACATACACTCAAGAGCCCAAACATTATGACCACCTGTCAATAACGAGTTGGCCCACCTTTGGAGCGCAACACAGCTTCAACCCGCCTTGGCATGGATGCCACAAGTCCTTGGTAGATGGCCGGAGACAGATTGTACCAGATGTTTAAGCAACGGTCACGCAAATCCGAGATATTGTGAATTGGTGGTCTTTGAACTCTGAGCTGCCGTCCCATGACATCCCAAATGTGTTCTATCGGATTGATATCCGGTGAGTTAGGCGGCCAGAACATTAACTGGAATTCAGCATCATGTTCCTGGAACCACTCCAACACAATTTTAGCCTTGTGACACAGGGCGTTGTCCTGTTGGAACATTCCATTTCCAGCTGGAAAAACAGAGGCCATGTAAGGGTGCAACTGGTCCGCAATGATGTTCAGATACCCTGTAGCATTCATGGTCTGCTCTACCACAACCACGGGTCCCAGAAACGCCCAAGAGAACGTCCCCCAAAGCATAAAACCGCCACCACCGGCCTGTGTATGACCTACTGTACATTGAGGGAGCAACAGTTCACCTGGAAGACGGCGTATCCTGACACGGCCATCGGCGTGATGAATGACAAACCGTGATTCATCTGACCAGGCAACTCTCTCCCACTGATACATGCACCAGTCGCGATGTTCCCGGGCCCAGCGCAGGCGCAGTTGGCGATGACGCTTGGTCAGCAAAGGCACACGAGTGGGACGTTTGCTGCGTAGCCCCATATCCAACAGTGTCCGCTGAAAAGTGTGCTGCGATACTATTCTACTTGGCCCTGCATTGTATTGGGCTGTCAACTGAGCCACTGTCTGGCTCCGGTTTTACTTCACCATGCGAGACAGTCTCCGACGACCTTTTTCTTTGATAGCGTGTGGACGTTCAACACCATGTCGTCTACTGCTGGTTTCACCGTCATTCATCCACTTTGCATAAGTACTAACAACTGTAGGTCGCGAACAACCTACGAGTCGTGAAGTTTCGGAAATACTTGTTCCGAGCCTTCGAGCCATTACAATCTGCCCTCTATCAAAGTCGCTTAGATCCGCAGCCTTTCCCATCACACACAGAAGTAAGTGAAAGAATGATTCTTCAGACTCTCCAGCAGCAGTTAAATACCACTTCCACCTGATCACGTGCCTTCCACGTCATCCAGGCGAATTCATTGCAAAATGTAGGGGTGGTCATAATGTTTTGGCTCTTGAGTGTATATATATATATATATATATATACATACATACATATATATATATATATATATATATATATATATATATATATATATATATATATATATATATATATATATATATATAAGTCTACTACGATTTGTGATTGTGTATTAATTGACGGTTGAGCGATTATGGGGCAGTGCGTAATAAGCGTCAGCGGGGTACTGCTTGCCATCAATTACGATTGTAGTTGATAGAATTCCTGTGACGTCGTATGTATTCAAAAACTGAAATGTTTTCTTCAGTGCTGGAAGATATTTGCAATTTCATGCTTGCTGTTTAAATTTAATTTTGTCTTTTTATTTGTATTTATATTATAATTTTTTGGACGTATAAAATAATTGTATAAAATAATATGCAAGATATTCTGTCATATGCTTTCCCATTTTTACATTTATGATAGGCAACGTCTTGGCGACTTCTATCTTTGGCTCCAAATGGCATCTCACTAACGCAGAAGTACAGTAAAACCTCGTTTATCCGGACTAACCTGGACCATAGTCAATCCGGATAATCGAAAATCCGGATAATCCAGGTAATATGAGTAATTAGCAAAACAAAATTCTTAACTAAGCGGACTTTCCGTTTATTACGATAAAAAACTGTTTTGTATCAAAATTACATAGCATTGTTCACAAGACATTAAAAAAATAAAATGAACTTCTCACAACTAAGAATTCGTAAGTCTCAGTCTCGTAAAACTTTTTTAAACTCAACAAAAAAGCATTTTATTACCATAATATACTGTACAATCTATGCAGGAACTGTACATTGAATCAAACTAAAAAGCAAATAATTTGGCGTACTTGTAGTTACGTTCTTGCTATCATAGTTAAAAATTATTATCTAATGTGAACATTAAATAAAAATGTCTACAAATCTGATCAGGATCAACGAGGGCCAGATAAACGAGGTTTTATTGTACCTTAAAAATTTATTTTTACTCTGTCTCATTTTAGCCCCTATTTCAATTCGGCACATGAGGCGGTCGCCTCATCGCCTTACCTATGGGACCGGCCCTGATCGGGGGAGTCGATTCTCGAAATGAGGGTCTGGGATAACTAACACCTCAAATGGTGTGACGACGAGAAGTATTTATCGCTCTTCAAGAAAATTTTGAAGGCTTTAACTATTTAGGCTTTAAGAAAATTTATCGCCCGTTTTGCTTTTCCACTTTCAAGTAATCAACGCTCTAATTGGAAAAATGAAAAAAAGTACTTTCTCAAATGTATTAATTATCATTCTTAAAAACAATATATGCCTATATGCATGGTCAACCTTCAACTTAAGTCTCAAATTCAACGAAGCACTACAAATGTTTCTGACCAAATCCCGTTCGTTTTTTTCCAACTACCCAATCACACAGCCACGGTCACTATAAACTTGCTGGATCGCTTCCTTCAGTCTCATAACGTAAAGTTCATCAGTTGACTTAATCTGAAAATGGAACTTTAACTTCGCATAATCAATAGGAGATAACTTGTTTTTCTAAAATACCATTACCACTTTTTATTCTCGGACAGCAATAAAAATACACTTGAAATCTGAGACTGATTTCGAAGGAGTCAGTCTTAAAAATTAAAAAAAAAAAAAAAAATATCAAAGAATTTATGGAGCAAAAATTGCGAAACCAAATGCAATTTATAATAATCTACTACTTTATCAGTGCTCTCAGGGAAGATTTTCGCCACTCGTGTTAAATTTTTCTAATGCAGATATTTCCTAGAGTAAATAGGAAAATCTTTGAAAGAGTTCTAAACAGATAACTCTGACTGTGTGAATTAAATAAATAAGGTTATGTGAAATAATTAATATTCTTGTTTATTTGTTTGCGCTTTGTAAGGAACCTTTAAGACGACCGTTTGAATACGACCAATTCAAAATATATAAAGACATTAGTTTCATCGAATGTACTTGTTAGCTTGATAAATTCAATTTGGAAGGCCAAATTTCTGATCAAAAGGAGTTATGTGCTATGTAAAATACCCAAGATTTGTAATGCATTAAATTTTTATTTCAGTCGTGTACTTATTAAAGTAACAACTACTCCATTACTGTGGCAGTTGTAGGCGCCGCTCTATAGGAATACATTCTTGAACAATTGTTGTTTCCTTCCTTTATTTATAAAAATCTTTTAACTTTTACCAACAGAAAGGTAACTTGGGTCCTCTTTTCTTCTCGCCTTCCGCTATGCTGTCCATCCTTTACACAACGGTTATAGACAGGAAAAAAATCTACAGCCTCCAATTCTGATATTTTCATGACAGATTTATCTTTTTGAAAACGACGGATTGTCGAATAATGCTTGTTTCCTTTTGACAGCTTTCTTAGGTCCATAAAATCACAAGACTTTTATTATTTTGTTGTAAAATGTCTGGCAACGGTCTAGTTTATACGTTTTGATACCTTTCCCAAACCAAATGGTATAAAAATAAATTACAAAATTTAAACTTTATAATTACTAGGGGCTTCGCCCCTAGGCTCGCTACGCTCGCTCCTCTGTTATGGCTAATAACGAGATAGATAGGGGTGATTCTCGGGCAATATAACAGCTTCCATCCATTTACTGTTGTCACCCTTAATGCGAAGGGCGTTTCATCACTGCTGAATTATCAGCTTTAAAATTCAATTAAAAATCGAAAATTTAAGATATAGACTTAAAATGAGGTTTATATGAATAAGAAAGCTTTCAGCTTCCAGATGATGTAAATATTTTCTTTGTAAGATAAAATCTCGAGGAGCATCGATATTACATCCACATAGGGGATATTTCTTGAAAAACTGTGTTTCATTTTTTGATGAAAATATTAGTCTGTTTTAAAATATTTTTAAACAAATGAGGTCTAGTTTGGAAGAGAAATGTCTGTAGTCTTAGAATGTAAAAAGACCAAAATTCTACGATAATTTTTTGGCGAGTTATCGTAATCTGAAGATGAAAAAGTCAATATTTTCCCACAAAACATAAAATAAAAAAAATAAAAACTTAAAGTCCGACGAAGATGAGACATGTCTTACTTTGTTTCCCACATTTTTCTAGATCTATTGGTATCGGTCTCGACCCCATACCCCTAGCGGTTTCGGAGGAGATAGCGTGAAAAGCTTTTGACAGCGGCGGAAGCGACGGCGGGAGTTACTTTTTTTTAGAATAGAGAGATAAGAGAAATTTACGTTCAAGGTATTCCTAGCTATATAGATAAAAGGCAAATACCACTGACTGACTACCGCATCTCTGGAATCGTAAGTCCTAGGAAGCTGAAATTTTGCATGGTGGTTCCTCTTAGGCCTTAGGTGTTCACTAAGAATATTTTTTTTTCAAATTCGAATTTTAAGGGGGTTTATAGAGATTAAATTATCCCCCCAAAACACACTGTATCTCTGTAACCCTAAGGCCTAGGAAGCTGAAATTTTGAGTGGTATTAAGCGCTAGATACTCACTAAGTTATCTTAAAAAATACAGATTTTTGGGGGGGGTTAAAAGGGGTAAAAAATTCAACCTTTAAAGTTGTTAAAATAGGGGCTTAATTTCCTAAAAAGGAAAAAAACAATCTAAACCCCATAATTAATGTCAGATCATGGTCCTTATATTATATGTCGAACTACTCTGAGTAATTAAAAAACTTTACTGCTAAAATTAATCTAAATAAAATTAGCCAAATTACATAATTCATTGTAACAATGAATTTCATGGCGAAGCACGGGTATTCAGCTAGTATTTATATATAATTTTTCTAACTTATAATTCTACTTTATATATAACTTTTCGAACTGTTACGTACTATCAGCTGTCTGACATTTTACTCAAATTTTAATGTAAAACAGTTCATATAATTTTAATGCCATACCAAGTAATATCTATTTCATCTAATTTAATCAGAAATTATTTATTAGCTTGAGAACTCGTTAAAAAATAATGTTTCTAATATATGTACAAGACACATATTTTACGATTTTTTTCAGAACTTTCGTACGGTTGATAAATAAGGACAAATCTTCTCCATTGTGAAACCTGGCAAAGAATATAAAGCACAGTAATTAATTTATACGTCCTATCTTCTTTCTGTCGAAAAGGTTTGCTTTATCAGAAAGGAAATGTCATCAAACAGATTTTGACAGAACAATATATAATTCTGGAAGAAATATATTATCCCCCCTCGAATAATAAGCAAATAATCCTGTAATAATAGGTTGCCCTATGAACCAGATATATTATTATTCCGTACATTTACTGCTTTTTTCTGCCTAGGGAATATAAGTGAAATTATTTCGATGGCGTAGAATATTAGGACATATCTAGTTCACGGTTTTATTCTTGTTCATTTAAAGCAGCAGAAAGTAATATTCAGGTTTTTGGAGGAGGATATATTTCAACCAAATTCTATGACACTGTTATTATATTTAGATAGCTAAAATGACGCTGAGAACATTTTGAAAGTATTCTGGTTAGTATATGTAAGATTAATATCATCACTCATTTTTAGATTTCTCTTAGATTCGATATTTTTGAGCTGAAAACGTAGATTTAAAATTTGACCCTTTAAAACTAAATCGAACTCCTGTACAACTGAAACATCTTTTCAACAGATTTTGTAAAAATTTTATTATTGGTGCTGCAGTGGCTATTTAAAGTTTAGTTTCTTGAAAAATAAGAAAAAAGCGGCCTAATCTATAAAATCATCAAATATAAAATGCCAGCTGCTCTAATTAAACTCATTCAATCTTATCTTTTGGACAGAAATTTGTTGTTAACTATTTTGGTGCCACGTCAGCCTTTCGCCCTGTTAATGCGAGCGTTCCTAAGGGTTCGAAACTCGGACCGGTTTTATTTAACTTATTTATAAATGATATCCCTACCACCCCTAACACTTCACTTGCCCTACATACTGATGACACAGCCATTCTTGCTAAAATCACAATGTCAGGTATATGCATACCTATCTCCAATGACACATAGACATCCTTGAACGCTAGTTTACTAAATGGCGAATCTAATTAAATCCCAGTAAAACCAAAGTTATCTTCTTCTCGTTCAGTAGGATTCCCCCACCCCCAGTTAACGTTTATGGTCAGTTCATCCACTTTGAAAGGGAAGTATGTAAAACATTTAGGTATTTACATTGATAGTAAACTTACTTGGAAAAAATATTAATAATAATATCTGTAAATTTTTCAAAGCTAGAAAAGATATCGCCCACTTCCTGTACCAGAAGGAGATGAGTGTAGAAAACAAACTACTGCTTTTCAAAACAGTAGTCAGGTCTATACTTCTCTATGCAGTACATGTATGGGGGTCAGCGGCTGACAGCCATGTTCAGAAATTAGAACGCACCCAAAATAAAACCTTACGTGTAATTACCAAATGCAATAGATATAAAGCAAACTACTCCTTCCACAAAGATCTTAATGTTGAACCCATTCGCTTGGCTATAATTAATCTCGCCACTAAATTTTATAATAGACAGTATTCCATTCCTAATGAAGAAATTTCCAGTCTCCCTGATTATGATAATAAAGAATTTAATCGTAGGCCCAGAGTGACTCTAGTACCCAGAGTGACTCTGGAATCAATCCCCACTCTTCCTTCCCTTAATCTTTAAATTTTTTCTTACGTCATTCGGTTTTCTTAAATTAATTTTAATCTGCTTAATTCTCACCCCTGCAGCGCGATTCCTCGCTTGCCGTTCTCCAAAGAGGAGGTTCCAAAGAGGGCCTGAAAGACCCTCTAGATTTTAAGAAGCTGTATATTCCTTTTTCGCTTATTCCACATTTATCAAGTTACTAACTTTAAATTCTAAATTTGGCCTGAGGGTTGGTCAGTTGCTTTTTGGAACGCTAGGGTCAATTTTTATCTACTTTAAGACTAAGAAGATCTGAAACCTTATACTTTAAAGTCAATTATGGACAACTGCAAGTTTTGATAGTTCTCTCTCAAAAATTTTCAAATAAAACTTGTTGTTGTTGTTTCTAATGCCCCCTCGGCGTAAGTATTTCCAGACCAGGTCCATATTGACTAGCGAGATGAGGGTAGCAGGTTTAAAATGGCACCACAAGGGTTGGAGCCTGGTGTCACCTCAATTTTGACCGAGCAACCCCAAGGGCCAAATCTAGGGGGATCGTACCCTCTCCCACCTTCTCTGATCTCATAGAGGGACTTTTCATTTTACGGATTTAACGTCTCCATAACTGGCTTAGACACAGAGATATTTAATGGCGCTTGTCGGGATTCGATCTGAGCACCCTAGGTACCGAAAGCCGACGCGCTACCGCTAGGCTACCTCGGGCCCTCAAATAACACTTGGAGAGTTTGTGTAAAGTAGTGATGGGTAAACTATGGCAAGGGGACTTGCTCAATGAGGCCTTAGGAAAATTTCTAAATTTGGGATAAAAAGCTATAAATTTTTTAAATTTGAACTGTCAAGCACAAGAAAACAAACTTACAAGGTACGAGGAATTTCGTACCTCGTTAATTTTAAGTGCGGACCTGAATGACCGCCAAGTTGAGATGAAAGCTTCTTAAATTACCAATAATTATTAGGGTACTATCTGGTTTCGGACCAATAGGTGTAACTTTTCACCAGGCTTTCGGGACGTTAAATGCGATTGTCTCAAAGGATTAATCGCAAATGCTGAATGCACTTGGACCAAGACAAAATGCTATTTATGACGGGCCGCTGTCACCGTCATAATAACTATTACAGGTTTATTTCATCTTATTTGTTCTCCTCTTGTGACATGTAAATCCACTATCACGTTGAGACAAAATTTGCGACATTCCGTGGAACCATTCAGAACACGAGAAACGGATGAACGAGCGAACTTTAACATGAAATTATTCAAAGAATTTTCACAAGTGATCAAATGAAATCAATCGTTTCCAAAAACTTATGTATGTTGTTGTTGTTGTTGCCTATTCCACTCGACCGACAACAGCATCAGATCAAGTCCCGTAGGCTATGGGCGGTGAAGGTGCGGCTCCTGTTTTAACTGGCACCACAAGGGTCGGAGTCTGACTTGGCCAAAGGACCAGTCCCGTAAGTTTGAATTGAGTCAAGTGTCGAGACCAGACAACTTGACCCCGCACCTCCAGAGGTAATATTGAGAACTTGTTGGACATTGCAGCCGCGACAGATTTTACGTGCACCAGCCACCATTAGTGTACACGGCAGTGAATTTGTCAGCGACGATCAACGAACCAGTGACTTTCAGATCACTAGCCCGTTGCTCTTGCCAACTGGACCATTGCGCCCCATGTGCTGATGTCTAGTTAATTCCTCTCAGAAGGAGCATTTAATTTTTAAGGCTTGTTTAGGGAGTTCACGACCATATTCACCCAGTCATACGCATGAGAATGAGTGTTTATTGTAGCAAAGCTTAAGGGTGCTATGTACTAACCATATCGGATTCGCTCACCTCAATGTGAGGCTATGGAAAAAATGTGTCTATTTTTTATAGCTACATAAATGCTGATAATCCCATAAAAATGGTACTTTCAGATAGCCTGAACTTTTCCGCACCTTGCAACAGGATTCATTTTATAAATTTCGTTCACCAAAGGGATTTATGAGCGTTTAAAACACACTATACCAGATTTTTCCCCCGAGTAATTTAAATTTTAAAATATTAATTGTACTTTTTTTAAGAAACACGAAAAATGCCCCAAGGGGTAAAATTTCTTTCTCTATTACATAAAAAAAGTCTTTAAATCCAAGTCGGCAATCCTTGGACACATTTTCTCCATAGGTTAACATTGAGGTGAGCGAATTCAATAGGGTTAGTACACAGCACCCTTAAATAAAATGTGTTAGAAACAAACTGCTGCCCGAGCACTTAGCTTCTCCTGTGGGAGACAAAAGTTGAACCAGACTGTGATAAACTTTAGGATAATTTTTCTAGAAACGACTTTATCTGAAAATGTAAATTCGAGAAAAGGCTCGTATTGAAAATTTTTGCGACATAACCGAAAGACGTCTTTATGAATTATAATTATAATCCAGGTTTTAATAAGTCATAAACTTAAATATTAAAACATTCCAGAAAACTTTTGTGTTCTGTCAATGGCTAATTCAGTCCAAATTAACCTTTAGCCCCAAATAACTTTTTGAGAAAAATCATTACATAGTGGAATTGTTACATGGGTTAGTCCAATATTTATTTCCCATGTGGTCGGAAAAGAAATGCACGAAAGCACATTTTGAGTCACATCTTATTTAGAAAGCAATTAGAACTGTAATCATGTAGTTTCAAAACAATAACGAGAAAAAAAATTTCAAAACGTCTGATAACAAACTCCAAGGTATTTTAAATACTTATTCACGCGGAAGGTGCTACCTAAAACTATAAAGAGCGGTTATGATGCTTAATTAACACTTTGAATTATAAAATCTTGATTTATAGAAAATGGAGATAAATGTAGTCTGGATTAATTCAGTCATTTTATATTTTAATACGATACAGCTTTATGTTATTCAGAATTTTAATAACCGGAATTTTCATGTCCTGTTGAGCGAAATCTCAACCAAAGTCCCACTAATTTTAATGAATGTTACTAATTGTCAAAAATACAGCTTCCTCAAGTCAGCTGCAAGAGATGTTAGCCTTTTAATGTTGATAAAGTTAGTAAGCGTATAATAATAACCGAAAAGGCCAGAGAGAAATCGCCAGAGATAGAGTTTTGAGGAAAGCAATTGATTTCAAATAGTTTAATACTGACGAAGTTTGTGGTCTTTTGAAACGGATGTGGTGTAAGAAGGTGTTGAGGACCCAGATGCATTAGATGCGTAAGAAATTTCGAAGGTTTTTTGGTGTAACCTCGTGTTATGAGATAAAAATGCACTGCAGCTCATTTTCGCAAAAGTCATAAAATTCCCAGAGCTTATTAATTTCTCATTTGGATTCGTCGGATGTTCACAGAAATTATAGGTCTAGTATTTATCCTTTGGATGTCTTATGAAATCGATTCGTGTTTTAAATAAATATATCAACATTAAAAAGTTTTTTGAATGCGTTATCTACAGACGCGACTTCTCTATACGTGAATAACTGCAAGTATGAATTTTTGTCGGTTCACTCGTTTAGACGTTTAAAACAGAGCACAATACGTATAGAAATTAGTGAATACTTTTTATGGTCTATGGACATTGGCAACTAACTGGAAAATAAATCTAATGGCTTTGGCAATGAATTTGGCAAAACGAGGGTTGTTTGATGTCTGGGAAAAAAAAAGAAAGAAAAAGACTTTTTTATAAATAGTTTTCATTTATTTTTCTACATAAACTACATAATCTCGCTTAAGGCAAATACATTTGGTAAAACAATTTTCAATCTTTTTTTAACCCTTCCAAAAGAGCCCCGGGTTGCCCCAATTGGTCGGCAGATCTGTACTGTCCGTCCGGCGCCCAGGCCCATATGAAACATCACCGAACTAGGGAAATCAACCTTCGGATGAGTTTACAGGCTCTTGTTACGCAGCGCTGGTCTTCAGTTTGACACTTGTCGTATGGACTGACCGTCCGGGACGGTGTAATCATTTCAAATTAACCCCTCCATAAAGTAAGACTTGTCCAACTCTGAGTTTATAAAATAAAGCGGTTGTTTCACCAATCGTTTCAGAATTCAATGCAAATTTCTGACCTGCAAAAAATGTCTTCATGTTTGAGAACAAGCAGTAGCCCAAGGGGGACCAAATATGGAGAATACTGATGGTGGAAAACAATAGCGTGGCGTAATTCTAAAAATTTTGCGTCGCTATCGCAGATGAATGACTCGGAGCATTGTCATGAATGAAAAGAACTTGTTTCTTCGCTAAAAGTGCCTCTTTTGTTAAAATTTCATTCTTTAGACCACCCAGCAAAGATGATCAGTACCCCCAAGTTATTGTTTTGCCCTTTTTCAAGCAGTCGATAAAGATTATACTATGGGAATTCCAGAAAACAGTGGATGTAACCTTTCCTGAAGGAACCGATTTGCTTTCTTTGGTGCAGGTTCATTTGATTCAACCCACTATTTTGACAGTTCTTTCGTTTTTGACTGGTGGGGATGTATCCATATTTCTTCAACTGTTACGAAACGACCCAAAACTCCTCTGGATTTCTTTGAAACAGCTCCAAAACGGGCCTCAAATGGTTCACTCATTCACGTTTTTGATCGATTGTTAGCCAATGTGGCATCCACTTGGCCGACAACTTTCCTCGCCGATCTTTCAAGAATATTCCTTCCCTCTTGGCCACCTCGCCGACAACTTTCTCATACCCAAATATTCATGTAAAATATTATATACGGACTGTGATGAGATGCCAGCAGTCTTAAAAACCTCACGAATTTTTTATCATCTATCCTTCAAAGTCATATCCTGGATTTTTTTTTCAATAATTTCTGGTGTGTTTCTGGTCTCAGCAGGGCAACCAGAACATTCAGCGTCACTTGTGCTCATTCGGTCGCAGCAAAAATCAACAAAACACTTGTAAGCGAAGGGACAGACTCTTCAAGATATTTATCAATCCTGGATTTAGTTTCTGACGCGTTTAGACTCTTAGGGCCTGTTCACATAGGAATCCGTTGCGTAGCGTTAAGGGAAAGGATGACGTTGAGACGTAAATAAACCAATCATAGGCGTTAAAAATTTCATTGCTAATCGTTTGGAGGTTTGTCATTGGTTAAATATATTTCAATACTTTAACGCTCCGCAACGAACTCCTATGTGAACAGGCCCTTAGGGCCTGTTCACATAGCAGTCTGTTAGCGTAATCGTTAAATTTTAACCAATCATACAGCTGAGCGCTATGTCATCATCCGTTGACTCACATATCATCATCCCAGAACACTCCGTTGACCTTTTACGCTTACGCTAACGGACTGCTATGTGAACAGGCCTTTGAAAAGTAATGTTTTTATCAACACGAGGACGAACTTGTTTTCCGCCATTGTGTGAGCATTAACAACAGTTGACCGACTAAAATTGCTGTCATTCATAGATTAAGCATCGAGTCTGTTTACAATTTGACATGCGGGCCTTTGAAGCATGCTAAATGTGAGAGAGCCAGTCAGTACAGTGGCGCCATCTTTTGGATTTTGCATGGGCTTATCTTCTAACTACTCTTATTCACGATAAAATTGGTATAGCTGGCAACATACTTGGAGATCCTCTAAATTTGTTAATTCGTTCTTTATGCTTTACAAAGAACTGACACTACAATAATAATTTTTTTCTGCGTTATTGTCGGATGGGAAGGACAAACCATGTTAATGAAGGGCAATAAAAGACATTTAATTGCATATAGTTTCACAGCAAGGGAATTGTTATATTTTTTTCAATATTTTTGCTCTTTTGCGTATGGGGCGTGAAACACACAATTACCGTAATCTGTTATTATATTCTAAATGGTGCTTGGATAGCTCTCTGCAATTTTATTTTTTACAATTTAATAATTTATCCGCGCGGTATTCAGAAGAACAAGCCTGACCATATGTGGGAGAGCTCGATATTCGTAAGAAAAGTTATTACCGACATTTTGGCCATATTTATAAAACATACAAATGTACAATATTGTTTTATTATTGCACGTGTCCGGAGGGGAGCCTTTCTTGGCATCTTTTTCGGCGCCTTGGCCCGTATCCAGACCTTCTCTCCCTCTTTCTCAAAATAGATTATCGACGGCTCCGGAAAGTCATCGTGAAAGAGACACTGCAGTAGGTTGGCGAGAATAAGTCAAAATGCCCATGGCAAGGCACCCTTTGAAGACGAATTCTGTGAAAAAGAATCAGATTGGATCACGTTATTTTATTTATTTATTTATTTTTTTTTGAAATATGCTGTGGATGAGAGTAATCGATTTTCAAGAGAAGGTTATGTCTCGTGGCTGTGTGAGAGGGATATTTCAGCAGTAATGACCTTGCTGCTTTACAGCGGATACATAAATTCTTAGGTGACCATACATCGATTGTGTGTATGTGTATGTGTGTGTGTGTGTGATTCTGTAAGTCAGGATATCGGAATACACATAATTTTGCGAACGATAAGATTTTTTAAAATGTACTCTTCAGTTCTTTTTGCTTTGGTTACTCAACGTTTTAACATCCCCCCCCCCCCTGCCGGAATATCCCAAAGTTCTCATTTCGTATGTCAAAAGGGCATTTGTATTCAATCCCTTCCTAAAGTTCGAAATTTTGAGCTAATATGCTTATTTTTGATTCATTAATGATTTTATGTATTGCTTTGAGTTTTCAGTCTAATATCTGATAGTGAAAATAATAGTACACTAATCAGTTTTGAAATTACGAAGCTTTCAAAAAACATCCTTGTTGTAAACAAACAAATAAATAAATAAACATGCCAAATAAACGTCATCGGAGCAACGCATATACATTGCATGCCGTCTTTGGTTGTTTTTTTAGACGTTTTAAGAAGTACAGTTATTCTTCTGAAGTTGCGAATTATAGTTCATTTTTCTTTATGCCCCGAAGTTGGTCAGGCGCATTTTTTGGCGATCGTCATGACAACTTGAAATTGGCGACGTGATCTATTGAATGAAAATTGAGAAGGACAGCACCTACACTGTTATAGTAAGAAAGATATCGTATACCAATATCTTGAATGTAAATTGCGTAACAGATAAAGAAGTATCAAGGGAGAGTATAGTTTATGTGAGTAACGAATTTATCTAGCATTATTATCATTTTATGCTTATAAGTATAATAATAATGATAAAAAGTTACGTCTTCATAGATAATTTAAGTTTTAATTTAGAAGGAATTGTTGCGGGCAAATCAGCAGAATGAGCATAGGTTCAAAACACATTAACCAAGACAAATATAAACCAGTTTTCTAAGAATAGTATCGTTTCCTAATGATTCAACTTTTTTTTGTATTGCTGATAATATTTAGGATATCTTTCAAAATTATTTTCAACAGTTTTACAGCGACAGTGGAAATAAAACTGAGAATGTAATAAAGAGCACAAAAGACAGATGAAACTATAACGTTTATGGGATAGTGTTTATGGATGTCTGAATTACTGAACATATCCCCCCTTGTTGCCCAGACTTTGAAAAATAATAGTAAAATAAGAAAAAAAAACCACCATAAATTGAAAGGGTTTTCTGTATTTGGATTATGTTTTGACTCGAACATCATTGGGTAATAAATAGTCAGATATTGCCATTGTTTATAAAGTTTTGACGATCACATTTATAGATAAAGCCAATACTTTGCTTGTTTAATTGCTTTGTTTCATTAAGATCAAACAAAGGGGTGGTTATTTTAATATAAAATTATATTGCCCGAACACCCAAAATATACATTGTTTTCAGCATGTCAAGAGTAATCGATAATTTTGTAATCAAGAAGAAAGGAGACCCTTTACCTAAATATATCTCTTTTATAACTGAACTTAATTTAGGCCTTCATCACTTTCTTATGTTCGAGTTAGTAATTAATTTTCGGTTTCTCTTTGCCACCTTCCAAAATCTCGGCAAAACGCACAGATAAGAAGTAGGCAAAACGGAAAGTGAAATAGAATTCTGTCATCTCACCTTATCACTTTTCTAGCTGAAACTATTAACCGAAACCTAAATTTTAAAATTTAAAACAATTGAACTAAAATTTTCGCAAAAAAGTCTGAAGCTATACGTAACATAGTGATAAAAATATGAAAGTATTTCAAGGGATTCTTGAAATTAAATTTTGATTTTTATAAGTTAAAAATAGAGATCCAACATTTTGTCAAAAATACGTCAAGTTGGGATGTTTGTACGAGAAATTGAAAAAAAGGTCAATATAACTTTCGTTTTTACTCGAAGGCATCACATCTTTTGCATTATTAGTCGAATGTTAAACGGACTGAATGATTTCTCATAATTTTTCCCAATTGAGAAGTTAAAAAAAAAGGGCTAAAAATTTAAGTAACTATTTGAAGTAAAGTTTCCCTTCCTTTTTTTGTTAGTTACATTTTTATCGGGACGAAAAAAAAACCTGGCAGAGTAAACTTTTTGTAACGGTAAAGACTTATAAATGAGCCCCATTCAAGCGCAAACAACTCATAAATAGTTTTGCCAGAGTTAAATTAATTGCCTCTCCCCTCGCAATCCGGAGGATTTTTCCCCCACAAAAACAATTGTCTTCCCCATCCCTTCTGATCACATGCTGTATGTGAGCTCGGGATCTATTCACCACAAGAAACCAGACTGCAGGCATTAATTTTAGAAGCACTTCTTTTTATCTGGAGAGTGCTTTGCCTCAGAGCTAAAAGACGCCGCTCGAAGCTCAGATCACAGAGTTTGCTTTAGGACCAAGATAAAAAGTTTGGACGTTGAGATTTTTTGAGGGCTGCGCTTCTAGCTCGTTAGAACCTCATCGGAGTTCGACGAGGAGTTCGACAAAAACTTGGTTGCTTTTGCCTTGCGCTACATTGATGCCTCAAAATTCTCGTTGTAAATATCGCCATGTTTTGCCTTCAAATGTCCAGATAAATTCGCGGTATTGCCAGAACTTTTGAGGGACTTAAGGCAAATATTGTATTTTGCCAATTGGTCAGAGGTTTTGCAAAAATATTTCCAAACGGTACTTTTGAGAGGCATCTTACTAATAATATTAACGTCAACGGTATATAAAACAGAACAAAACAAAAACTTAAATGGCCGATCTCATGTATATACTATTTATAAAATAAAACCCCATGGAAGGTTCTGGAGTGTCAGGAACATTCCAAGCGCTCTGATTGGTTCATTGGTTGTTGATTCCCATTTGTCTGTTTGCTAAGGAATCGTTCCCTCTTTTGCATTCGTCCTTTTCAGAATTCTAACTTACATTTACTGAGTGTGAAAATTATGCTACGTGGTAAATTTTTTTATTATGGTACTTTTTCATTAAAAAAAACATCGAGACAACGTAAAACATCGAGCAAAAAACATCGATGTTAAAAAAACATCGGCTTGAATAAATCGATGTTTAAAACATCGATGTCTTTATCAAAACATCGATGTTTTGAAAACATCGACATCGATGTCGCATCCCTAGTATGAGATTAACTTGAAACTGCAAACTTGCGCAGCACATTTCTACAGGACACACCTTTATCCTCACTTGTGACGATATTTCATGGTTTGATGCTAAACCCACTTGTGATGATATCCCATGGTTTGATGTCAAAGGTTAAAATTTAAAAACTTCTTGGGAAGGCAGGTATGTTTATAGCAGTATTCTGAAATTAAAAGATTTTTTGAAGCGAAAAAGAAAAAGGCATGGAGGTACCACTCTATCCAAATTCTAGCCTTAATATTTGTAATTTTTCAGCAAAAGCCAAAATACGTGAAAAAAGTCCTAGGTTTATTTTCTGTGTTCTGTCTAACAGAAAGACATGTTACTTGATTTAATTAATTCCACGAAATTTTATTGCAAAACTGTGAAGGAGATGATAGGGATGAATTTTGGTATTCTTCTTAAACATCAACATTACACACTCGTACATTATTATCTCTGACAATGAATTTTTTTTAGTTTCTTTCTCCCACTCACACAGTTTATAGATGATTCAATTTGCACTAGTAAATGCTTTGCACTAATAAAGAGAGAGAAATAAAAGTTTAAGTGGCTGTATTAGTAATATCAAAATATCCGATTTTTAGATAAAAGTACCTTTAATTTAAGGGGGCGATATAAATTATTTTTTTAATTTTATAATCAAAAGTTTCCGTATAAGCTTAGGCTGTGGAAGGAATAATATTTTGGATTAAGGGGGGCAAATTTCACTAATTTTACCAATTTCAGATTTAATAGTACCGATGTTCTGACCACATCAGCCAATGAATGTGATATTGGGGAATTTATCGAAAAGGTACGTAAGCTGGAAGATTTTACTAAGGAAATGATACTGCTACGTCATTGGAATCCACCTTAAGGATATAATTTTCCACCGTCTATCCAAAAGGCAGAGGGGGTGGAATCTGGAATCGCCGACCTAATCTAGAACTATTTACAAAGTTTCCTTGGCTCGTCTTTTCAAAGTCACAGCAAGGGCTTTATTGCCGCTATTGCCCATTATATTTAATCAAGTTTGAATGGAGGGGTAAATTTGAAAAAATTAGTGGTAAAACCTGTGATCGATTTTCGAAAACTGCTTGGCAAAGATGGTTTAATACAACCTAAAAAACATCTTTACCATAAGATAGCTGTTGAAGTTGGTAAAGAATTTTTGGTAAGAGTGCAGTCTCCTCAACTTAGTGTAAGAAATATACAAGATAAAGCTCCCCTGAAGCAAGTGGAAGAAAACAGAAAAATGTTGTCTTCCATGGTCAAGTGTATTTTGTTTCTGGGGAAACAAAACAATCCACTAAGAGGCCACCTCGATGATGGCAGCGTAATAAAGGAAATTCAAACCCAAAACGAAGGAAATTTCAGAGAACTGGTGCGTTTTCGTATTGAATCAGGAGATGAGAATCTCAGCAAACACCTCCAGTCAGCCTGCGCTAAGGCAATGAACTCTAGTTAAATGATTTAAAATGAATTAATCAGCTGTTACGGAACTGAAGTCCGAAATGTCCTACTGGAAAGAATCAAAGCTGCAAAATACTATAACATATTATTTGATGAAACAACAGATGCTGTTCATGATTTACAATTAACATTTTCCACACGCTACTGCTACGAAGGAAATGTTTATGAAGATTTGTTGGACTTTGTGGATTTCAGAAAACCCATTTAAGCTTTTGAACAAGAAGAAGACTTAACTTATTTATATGAAGCATCCTTGGCTGGTGAAGTGATAGGAAGTACTGTGCTTGGATTAATTAAATAAATAATTTGGACCTAGAAAACTGCGTAGGAATAACCACTGATGGATGTAGTACTATGGTGTCTGAGGTAAAGGGAGCAGTAAATTCTGTGAAACGTTGTGCTGTCAACGGCACCCACTGCCTGGGCGCAAACCATGCTTTGAATTTGACACTGACAAAGGCCTCTAAGATTCAAGAGGTCAGAAGTGCAGTCGACACCATGAAAACAGTTATTTCTTTTCTACAGCAAGCCCAAGGAGAAACTCTGCATTAAAACAAAAATTAGACAGACAGGTTATAGGAACAAAATGGGTGGAACGTAACAATAGTATTCATTTGCTTTGTTCAAGCCAAAAATTTACGGAGTGTTTGAAGTTGTAAGTACTTGGAAAGAAACCGAAGCAGCTACCAAAGCACTGTCTCTTTTAAATAATATAAGCACTAGTTCTTTCCAAGTTTCCATAGCGTCTCTAGCAGACATATTAGCAATCACTCTTCCTCTAGTCCTGCCATTCCAAAAAAAAAAAAAGACCATTGATAAAAAAGAAGTCATTTATTATGGGCCCCTTAATATCTGGCCTATGCGCAGGTGCAGCCGCTAATTATAGCTGTGATCTACAGCCCCTAGGTGGCTGCAATGGATAGTCAAGGTCACTGACCCCAGTTCACTCGCAAATGATGTCCTGTGACCAATTGTTTGTTTTTCGAGTTTTCAAACTTTTTCTGAGGAAAGTTAAAGTGAATATTTTACATATCTACTACTATGTTTTGTAAAAACTGATTCCTGTGCCTTATTCTTCACGACATGAAGTTCCTTTTGAGCTAGTTCGAAATTAAATTCGATGTAACTCTTAATGTGAAAAACGAGTTTGTTTCCAAGATTGCGTTGTTTGAAATATGGACCCCATGGGTGCTGGTAATATGGACCCGGGTCCATATTACCAACAACTGGTTTCGATAATGCAATAATAATGTTTCCGTGAGAAAATGCAATTCTACAGGTGATTTCATTGTGATAGATTTTATTTTAATGTTTTGTAATCCTTTTCGGTTATTCTGGAAGCTAAGAATGCAAGCTGAGATGAAAACTCCCGCTAGCAAGGACGCTGTAGTGCGCAGAAGAAGTTGAGATAGGGTGAAGATGTTTGAAGCTATCCAGAAGCTAAGATGCTGAGAAATGGGACTAAAGGAGGCTTCCAGAGTGTTTGGTGTATCAAGAATAACTTTGAGATTATTGGCTTGACAAGTGGATAAGCCAGCAGCAGATTTGGTTATACAAAAACCAGGGTTTGGTTTTGGTTTGGAGCGCTACGGTCAACTTTTGTTATACAAGGGCTAATTAGACCGAGACCTACAGTTTAAAGCCGATTCCGAACGGCTACAAACATCCATGCCATCAGTAGGACTCGAACCTAATCTAAACCAAGTGCCAGTGCTCCAGCCATTCGGTCATCACCTGGCAAAAAAAAAACTAGGGAGGAAGCCTGTTTTACCAGGTTACACTGAAAAAGAGTAAGTGGCCTATTTGCTAGAGATGGAGTCAGTATTTCACGGTCTCACTCGACAAGATGTGAGGAAACTGGTGTTTCAATTGGCTGAACGCAATAATATCTTCCACACTTTCATAAACGAAGCAGTAGGGAGAGACTGGCTAAACCGATTCCTCACTCGTCAGACAAATTTCGACCAGAAAACCTACAGGGACGTCATATGCACATATAGAAGGATTCCTACGTGAGCATGTGGATGGGTTACTTTATTTGCTGGAAGGCTTGTGTTCTGGGAATAATTTCCAGAATCTTCAATATAGATGAGACTGGTTTAAGTGTGGTTCAGTCAAAAGTTTCCCAAGTCATCGGGTTGAAGAGAAAACGTCAAGTGGGAGCTCTAACTACAGCTGAACGTGGTTCTCTGGTAAGTTTGGTTTGCTGCATGAGTGCTGGGGGAACATATTTTCCACCAATGATGATATTTCCCCGGAAAATCTTAACGGATCAGCTTATGAATGGAGCCCCATCCAGAGCAATTGGAAGAGCTCATCCCTCTGGGTGGATACAAGCCCATATGTTTACAGAGATGGCTCAGACCAGCAAGAAGTATCATGCATCTTCTGTGAAGGTGCATTCAAAGATGACACATGAGGAGAACTTTGCATTCCTTGTGGGATGAGTCTACACTGGACTCATTCTGTGTGCACCAGAGCCGAAGTTGAGTTTTATATTTGCGACTTTTGTCGCCAAAATTGAAGATTTTTTATATAGATAATATTTGATGATCCAGCTGTTTAATAATATATTATCTTTCTTTCACTTTTTCATTTGAAAACTTTTCTATTTTTTGTTTCCAGCTGTTTAATAAATAGATAAATGATATTTTTGGCTAAAAAGGTGGGTGTCCATATTACCCTCCACTTTGGGTCACCTGAAAGTTTTGACTTTTTTCACTTATGTGATTGTATACATCTTATAATTTGATTTAATTGCAAATCCACTTAAGGATGTTTAGATGATGAGTTATGGAAGAGGTTAGAACCCCAAAATATGAAAATAAGTCTTTGGTATGACCACAGTGAGCCAAAAACAAAAGGGGGTCCATAATCCCACCTTCTCATCTCTCTCTCTCTCTCTCTATGTATATATATATATATATATATATATACACATATATACACAAACATTTGCCTAACTTTATTCTCAGACATAAAGTTTTCTTAACAATATTCATAAATCCTTCTTAAAAAGAAAAATCTTGTTGCCCTTTGTTCTACTTCTCAAAGCATCAAGCTGTGGTATGTGTTAAGAGGTTCTGTTTCTTGTCTGAAAAATTCTATTCTACAATCTATTAGTCAGCTAAATTCTTCAGGTAACTGCTCGATCCCGATGCAAGAGAGAGCTAGCTGCCTTGCACGATGCTCTTGGCCCGAGATCACGGGGAACCTTAAACTTGCCAAATGGTGGATGATTCAAGCGGTGAAAGACTGAAGTTGCCCTTTCTTTTTCTTCTGTCTTCTTTTCCCTTTTCTTAAAAAAGAAAGAAAAGAAAAATGAGAGACGGGAAAAACAGGGAGAATAAATAGTTAAAATCCCTCCCTTTTTCCCTCTCTTGGAAAGTCTTGGAATTACAGGTGAGAGTGGTAAACAGACGAAATATTTTTGTAACACTTTTTTTGTGAATTAGTATCATTGCGCATGGAAACGGTCAACGATTCATAAATCTATGACAGAGTGTTCGGGAAGAAGATGTTGCTCTGCCTACCTCTCCACTCCGAGGAACTTACGTGTTTGAAATGCAATGAACTTCAAAATGGATTAATTTTAGAATCTGCGCTCAAGTGTTCCCATGTCAAAAGCAGTAGAAAAAGATCCGGAAAAGCTGTGAGTATTTTAACTGTGATGACATCATTGGATACATTGAATGATAAAATACTAATTTTTTGAGACGTTATCAAAAGTGTGGTACTACCACAAACTATTCTTACTAAAACATATAGTGCATATGGAAAATAGTTGAGTTGAAGTCGACAAAAAAAAATCTGAAAACATAGGGAAGTTATTTTTTTTCTATTTGAGCATATGTTTTTTCATATAATCATATATATATATATATATATATATATATATATACATACATACACACACACAGCAGAGGTAAATTTAATTTTTTCATTACGTTGAAGCAAAAATCTACCGATAAGTTTCAATGCAAACAAGTAAAATGTAAATATTTTAAAAAAACTTGTTGTAACTATGCATATTAGGGAGAAAATGTATAGAAATCTACAATTCCAATATTCTAACTATATCTAGAGGATGGGGGTGCCTTGGGTGGATTGCAGATCTGTACTGTATATCCGGCATCCTCCAGCCCCACAGCAATGGGAGCATCGGACCGCGGAAATTAACCTTCGGCTGCGTATACAGGTTTTTCTAAGCAGCGGCCGGTCTGCAGGTGACTCATGGTTGATGGACAGCATTGTCCGGGGGACCGGTAAAGTTTTAGAATTCTAACTATATCTAACTTTTCAGCGTATGTAGATGAAGTCTTTTTTCCACATATGTAGATCATGTGACTTTTCAACGAAGCAATTGTAAAAATCAGTTGTTAAATATGAATAATAGCATGTATGCCAAAAGAATAATACTTTAAAAGTTGAAATAGAGATAAAATGTCAATTTGTTCTATGGGGGACAGTTAACGATAGTAAGTTTAAATTATAAAATTCGATTTGTTGCAGGCAACTATCTTTATTTCACGCATGCAAATTGATAAGCATTCTGAAACACTTGTACAATTTACGCAAAATTTTTTATAGTTCATTGATATTTGCATAAATAAGATCTGTAATCTAATTACAACGAAAATTAAAACAAAAATTATAATAATTATTATAATTACTAAAGTCAATTTCAGAAAGGGAATTTATAATGCCCCTTCTTAGTTTTCATTGGTACTTACATTTACAATCATGCCTGAATAAATTGATAATCGTGTCCAAAAAATTATTCTCTCTAGTAAGTTTAGAGTTTAGAGGTAGAATTTTTGTACGAGCGTTAATATCTTATTGTTATCGTAACTGATTCTTTTCACCGTTTATGAATATTTTTTAATGGGTACAGAGTATGCTTACACATAATTGTAATCATAAATCCACTCATTTGTTTTATGGCTAAACGATAGATCACAAACTGCTGAAATTAGAACTTCGAAAACTTTTAAGGATTTTTTGCTTCTTCTGTAGCATTAAAGAGCATCCTACAAGTTTTTAAAAATTTTTATTGTCCTGAGTGAATGCAGTAAAATGAAAAAAAAACCTCTCTTCACGCAACAATGCCTGTACCACTATTATGTCAATAAAAAGATAGACAACGTTTAATTCAAGGAATTTTTTTTTTAAAGAAATAGACGAAGTGTGATACAGGTACCACCAAAAATCTAGTGAACAGGATAATATAAAATAATTCATCTCATGGAATTTATGCTTCTTTTCTTTCTTTTATTCTGTCTTTCTTGATGAATATTCCTCAAGGAAGATAAACTGGTTCATGAATGCTGTGTGTGCCAAAAGTACGTCAAATGCGTAGAACTCCTATCAATGTTTAGTTAAAAAGTGCTTGATTCGAAGACCTCCCTTTCTGTAGGTTTAAATCACACGGAAAGGTTTAAGATTTATCCTCAATACGTTAAAAAATGTGTTTTATTTTATTTTAAAAACAAAAACAAAAAGTCATGGCCATAACTTAGACCTCCCAATCCTCCCTCCGTTTCCTCGAAGAGAAAATCTGTTATACATTTTCAGTTTTGGGAGCAAAAATAAATATTGAAAATGGGGCGTTTGAAATCTTTTTTTATGTTATCGTTCATTTAAAATAAAAAAAATTCAAGAATTTTGGAACACTAGGATAATTTCTCCAGGCGTCATTTTTGCTCATCACTTTTCTTTTATTTTGTCTTATGCATTCTAAAATAAGTCCCATTTCGTAATATACTGCTTGTATTCAATATACTGCTTGTATTCAGTTGTAAAGTGTATAGGTATAAAGTTTTTAGCGGGAAATTGTAATAAATGGGTGAGATATCTCCTTTCTCATGATTTAAGCAGAAGTGGGCATATTAGAATAATAATGTACAAGCAGAATTAAAAAGTGAATGACTACGTGAATCGAGAGATTTTTTGACAATGATGCCATTGTGCGCATGAAGCGAGGATTTTTTTTAAAGATAGTATTACAAACGACTGTTATAATCAATCAGAAATGGTAGAACCGAAACAGAGTTTATATAGTTTTACCAATTTCGGGAGTAAATTTCTATAGCTTCCCTCTCCCTTGTAAATTTCTATATTCAAATGTAAATCCTAGCAATAACATAAAAAAAGAACCATAATATGCGTTTATTCTTTCTAAAATAACGCCTCTAATGGCATGGTTAATGAAAAAAAAATCAGGCGTTTAAAAGAACCTATTATAACAGGATCTCGGATGGTCTTTCATGCATGCTGCTTCATGACGTCATCAAAAGTATTGCAATGGCGAATGAAACGTTTAATTTTCATCTACAAAATATACGGTTTTTATAAGATATATTCAAGGATCCCTGCAAACTAAAATGTGGCTCTCTGTTTAACGACTTTCAAGGGACCGCGAAAAATCGTCCTTAAGTAGAGATCGCCCTTAAACAGAATTTGTGAAAGAATAACATTTCCCTTAACGGCGGAGGGGTCGGGACTGGGAAATATCGTCTTTAAATAGAGATCGTCGTTAAGTAGAGCGTCGTTAAACAGAGAGTCAACTGTATATTTATCACGCATTTTAATGGAAAAAAAATGAACGATTTAAATGACCCGGACGTTCTTTTTAGGAGAAAAGTGTGGTATCTACTTGACTTAAATTGCGATACTTAGTTTCTTGAAACTAGTACGAAATAAAACATCGTCAGTTGGAAGGTCCGATCGCTTTTCGTTAGATTATTTTTCCTTAAGTGTTCTCAACTGTCATGTATTTCTAACTTTTTCAACACAGGAAAAATAAGACTTTTAAATAAATAAAAAAGAGGAATTTTTCTACACTTCTGGGGAATACTAAAAACGTTTTATTGGGTCTCGTAAAATTTTTAATGACTAATTCATTAAAATGGGATTACATGGGATTCTACATTTAACAGGTTAACTTTTGAGCACCGCTTTACAAAACAATAGGGACGAAACAAATACATACAGCTTCTTAAAAATTGCAATAAATTTTATTGTAAAAAATATTTTTTTTTAAATTGTGGATTTAGAAGTTGTGTGTATTTGTTTGGCGTCTTCCACAAGTTCCGTGTAATGGGAGGGGGGGGCGACAAAATTACTAGTATGATATTTAACGAGCGACAACTAAATCTAAAATACATACATATGATACTTTACAGAAGATTAGAAAATTGTCAGATTGAAAGACAGCAGAATGTGTTAATTAATGGACGAATTAGTAAAGACGATGCAGTCCAATTTCTTTAGTGCAATCATATTAAGGTAATGTTCTGAAACAAATTAATCAGTACTTTCAAATTACAGGAAATCCTGTCTTTGTGAAGAACGTAATGACGTAGTTAAATTAGCTGTGGAAGTGGTATCCCATGCCACATTTGACTGTAAAGAGCATTTCTTCTTTCTATCCGAACTCTACATTCTTCGCATGTTTTCTACCGCAGGCGTAATCTTATGAAATAGGATTCTACGACTTAGTTTTCCGACTGAATAACCCGACTTCTTTCATTCTCCTTTACATTTGTAATTGAGAATAATTTTTACTAACCCCCAGCTGTGCTTTGAAAGTTTATCCGAGACGCCGTATTTTGTTTCGAAGTTTGTTGTCAGCAAAAAGTTAACTAATACTAGGATTTTTCTCCTCGGCTTTGGCAGCCTGCCCGTGATGTCATTTTCGCCACCATCATTTTTGACATAACTGAGCCCTGGCGTGCTGTCGGTGACTACTTCAAATCACTGTCACGCTTTTCACCTGCCCCATAGACTCAGAAATTCAAGTATGTCTGAGCCCTGTTTAGTCCCCCAAATGTTATTTTTAGGCGAGTGTAAGGGCGTCAGATTAATGCATTGGCCTGGATAAACAGATACGAAAGGAATGTGTTTTGAAGTTTTTTTAAAAGAATGTCCACTATGCTCATGATGGAGTTGTATTTTTTTTTGAATAAATTACGCTTACATCGAGTGAAGAAACTTAAAAAAAGAAATTGCTATGGTTACTTAATACTCTTGTTAAGTCTTTTATGTTCGCTAATGCATATGTTTAAAGCTGAGAAACGAGTTTCTCTTATTTTTGTGACAAAGCGTACGATCAATTAGGGAGCTCATTTGAAACTGTCCCATGACTCTTAATCTCTTTACCACCGATACCGCCTTTAATTGCTTTCAGCTTTAAGGACCTGGAGCATATAGTTACCCACAATCTCTTCTATTGTACCAGTTTCCCACTTCTTCTCCAATAGTTGTTTTAAAACTGTTTATACAGAAAATATCATTGGATATACGAGTAAAAATGATATCCAGCGATGTACATCCAACGCACCAATATTCATTTTATCACATTTCTAGCAAGTTTCTTCATTATTATTTCAGTCTAATTAGCCCCCGTGTAGCCAAAAAATAAAATAAATAAATAAATAAAAAAATGACCGTACTGCTCTCAACCATCCAACCATCATCATTATTTTTTACTGTTCCAGTAAAAGTTGCTGTTGTTTTCAGATGAATCTGAAAAGAACAGAGACAAAAACAGTATCAATAATAAATAACGATGAAGAAATTTGGTATCGTTATTTATTACTGTTCCGTTTTTTGTTGTTCTTTTCAGATGAATATGAATAGAAAGGAAGCAATAACCGGACCAATAATAAATGACGACGAAGGAACTTGATAAAAATGTGATGAAATGATAATTAGTGTGTTCTTCATGTCGCAAAAAGGATTTTTTTTATGATGATTTACCGATATTATTATTAAAGTAATAAGTAATTTCTGCATTACAAATATTGCTATTATTTACATGTAACTCCTGAGAGCTAATTCACCTCACTGAAAGTTAATCCCACCTTTCTTTTTCTTTTCAATTTGAAGATAAATATGTTCGTGGTTCATCTAATACAGGGGTGGCTAAATTGCAGCTGTTTATCACTTTCTTTGCTGGTCTATTTACCCCAAATTTAAATTATGTCGAATAACCTCAATTTTGGTACAACTTGTAGATGAGAATCCTTGCATTCTGAATTTACGTTGATACAAAATAAACAACACTCAGTATAGATAAATTAAAACTGAATTGCTACGAATTGCAACAACTCTGAATAATTTGGCAAAGCACTTAAAAGAAAAAATTAATTATTAAAGCTATTAAAACTGTTTAATAATTTAGAAATTTTAATTATTCTAACAATTGAAGAATAACAATATTTAACAATTTAGAAATTGTTAATATTTTAACAATTGGAGAATAACAATATTTAACAATTTTAAAATTTAAATTATTCTAACAAATGTGCCAAGAAGAGGCTCAGTGTCCTCAAACGCCTTGCCAGGGCAAAGTGGGGTTGTTCTGCTAAAACCCTACTACACACATATCATACGTTTATTCGCCCCCTTTTGACTTATTGCTGCGAAACACTTGTCGCAGGAGAAAATGTACTTAATACCCTTGAAAGGGTACAAAATCAAGCATTACGCATTGTTTCTGGGGCTGTAAAGACCACCCCGATTGACGCGATGTTTCTTTTTACTGGTGATTGGCCACTTAGAACTGTGATCCAGGAGAAGGCAGTAATTCTTTGGGAAAAAATCATTAGGGTACCTGGATGCTTCTCACTTTGGAACGAGATCAGTCGGGACCCGACTAGAAATCTAAAGACACAGATGGGCTTTCTTCAGGGAGTCCTCCAGTTGAAATCCTCACTTGGCTTAACTTTTGAACCAGAACCCCTTGTTCCACCACAAAACCCATTGAATTTGAAATTCACTCAAATTAATCTTGACTTGTGTCAAGGAGTGACAAAAAATAACACTGATCCTTCTATATTGAGAGCCTTGACTCTCGAACTACTTCATACTCATTACCCCGAACCAGAGTGGTTACGGATGTTCACAGACGGGTCCCTCCTGGGCGATGGCCCTAATGCAGGTGCTGGAGTCGTATCGAGGATCTTCTGTTTCTACGTTCTTGTGGGGAGAGGTTCTGCGTTTGACGGAGAAATTGCTGCGATCCGCACAGCCCTTTCCCAACTCCTCTGTCATCTAGATAAGTTCAGAAGAAGCGTTGTCCTCTGCGACTCCAGAGCTGCCCTGCAGGCTATCATTTCTGACAATTCCCCCTTAACGAAGGACATTTTGGACTGTCGCCGTCATCTTCAGACACTAGCTTCTCATGAGAAAACCATTGCCCTCCAGTGGGTACCTGCCCACTGTGGTGTCCCAGGCATTGCGAAAGCGGACTTTCTGGCTAAGAGGGGCGCTCTGAGTAAGCAGAGTATTACCCGCCCCCTGCCCCTCTGTACAATCAAACATCTTGTCCAGAAGTATTTCAAAGCCCGTGCTCAAGAGGACCTATCCAATCGGGTAGCCCACAAGACATGGGCGACTACCATCCCGAAATTATGTAATGGCCCAAGGCGTAGAGCAGTTGCTGAATTCCACCTAGCCACCGGACATGACTGCCTACGGAAACATCTCTTCAGATTCGACATTGTTCCTTCCCCGGCCTGCACCATGTGCGGCTCCGGTGAGGATATGGACTCCGCCCATCTTTTGCACTGCTCTGCACTAAGCAAGTCTTCTCTCCTTGAGCGTTACTGGGAGGCTAGAGACGAATTAGATTGATGAACTATTTGTTACAACTTTAATTTCTTGTTTCTTTATGCTCTGTATTTGTTTTGTATTCCCCCCCCCTGTATTTGTTTTGTTCCCCCTGTATTTGTTTTGTATCCCCGTATTTTTGTTTTCCCTAGTACCTGCTGTAATTGTTCATAATCTGCCATTAGAAATAAAAAATAAAAAAATAATTGGAGAATAACAATATTTAACAATTTAGAAATTTAAATTATTCTAAGAATTGGAGAATAACAATATTTAACAATTTTAAAATTTTAATTATTCTAGCAATTCCAGAATAACAGTATTTAACAATTTTAAAATTTTAGTTATTTTAATAATTAAAGAACAGCAATATTTAACAAATTAGAAATTGTAATTATTCTAACAATTAGAGAATAACAATATTTAACAATTTAAAAATTTTAATTATTCTAACAATTGGAGAATAACAATATTTAACAATTTAGAAATTGTAATTATTCTAACAATTGTAGAATAACAATATTTATCAATTTAGAAACTGTAATTATTCTAACAATTAGGAATAACAATATTTAGCAATTTTAAAATTTTAATTCTTCTACCAATTTGAAAATAACAATATAAAATTAATAAAAGCGTTTAAAATTTCTTTCACATCTAATATAACATTTTTTTGTTGTTGTTTATGGCTCTTCTAAGCGTGTAGACATACCGAAATGTCTGTTCACACTGTTTATCTTGGCCACCCCTGATCTAGTAATAGATTTGGAGCGGGTTTAATGAAACGAGTGGATAGGGAGTAAGATTCCAAGACTTTGTGAGCATTAGGAGCCAGTGGCATGAATTTTTTAGGCTACATTCGAGGTTTTTATTATTGAATTCAACGTATTACTTAGTTGGATTCGGTGATCATAAAGTATATTGACTGAAGGAATTGTCTTTTAAAATTTGGTTAAATATAAATAAAAATGTAAAATTAATACTTATGTATGTCTGTTGAAAATTTTTGGATACTCTTTACAAAGATAATACAGTATTAGGATGATTAGAGTGATTAGGATTCTCCCCGTTTGAAGACTGACTGATTTAATACATCTCTATATAGCATGTCTGCACAACATACGTCACGTCAGCACACAGCTGTGGTACTTTGTGATGACGGATAATGTAATAAATCTAAAAAATATGGACTAATATTGTTATATTTATAACTAGCTGAATACCCGTGCTTCGCTACGGAGTACATTCAAATTAAATACAACGGTCAATGTATGCAATTAATGCCATATGTTGGCGCCACCTGTCTTCTCTCTTGGCGCGTCCTGACCACCCCCGCAATAAGGGCTCCCTCTGTCGCCCTACCCCATGTACTATTCAGTTGTCGATACGCCTCCAAGGCACTCACAGCGCGTCTTAGCGCAAGCTTATTATTGTTGTTCAGCCGTCAAGGCACTTGCAGCGCGTCATAGCGCATTTATATAATTGTTTACCTGCCGCCAAGGCATTTGCAGCGCGTCATAGCGCAATTTCTCTTTTTAATAAACTGTTGTTTTTGTTTTTAATATACAGTCCACGCTCAATTTATTCAGGCACCATGCATGCCATTTACATTCTGGTCCGATCTTCACGGAGCCTATTCAGTGAATGTATGAATTTGGAATACCAACTCTACTATTAAGTTTGTGTTGAAAGTCCCACAACAAGTTTGGATTAACTTTGTATCTCAGTTCGTGCGAAATCTTCCTATTGAATAACACCTATCAGCGCCAACCACGCCCAAGAACAAGGTAGGACATTCTTTGAATTTTGTATTTAGTGTAATCATTACATAAAAAAAAATGGATGAACTTGAAAAATGTAAGAAAAAACGAGCTTCTATAAGAACAAGTGTAACCAAAATAATTACTAAAATTGAAAATTTAATTGTTTCTGAAAATAAAGAAGTTGATGAATTTAAAGAAATATTAGAGCAGTTAAATAATAAGGAAGAATCTTTAAAATCACTCAATGCGAGTATAGAAGATTTAATATCGGTTCCAAATGATTATGAATTCGAAATTAATGCAAGTGAGGAGTACAACGATAACATAATTAGAATTAAGTTCAAGTTACAATCACAAATTAAAAAATTAAGTAACGTTTCAGCAATTCCTCGTTCGAGTTCTACTGTTCAGAATATAACAACTAACATAAAACTCCCGGAGATTCCACTTCCGAAATTCTCCGGAAAGTATGAAGAATGGAGTTCATTCAAAACACAGTTTAACAATATTATTGCGTCAAATGAACATCTTTTACCAGCACAGAAATTACACTATTTAAATGCTGCTTTAACAGGTGAAGCAAAGAACTTACAAACGCCAGATGATACATTTTCATCGTTATTTCATGCTTTAGATGAGAGATATGAGAATACCCGAGCTATAGTAGAAATTCACATCAATGCAATTTTGGAAGCAGAAAACATTACGCACGATTCTGCTAAACATTTGCGAAGCCTTATAGATAATGTAAAGAAAAACATTCGCGCATTAAAAGTATTAGAATTCGACAGAAATAATCTCTCCGATGCTTTAATCTTAAATATTGTTTTGAAAAAACTCGATAAGGAGACTCGCAAACAATATGAATTAAGCATAAGTTCAAACGAGGTGCCTAAACTTGACGATTTACTTCTGTACTTAGAAAAGCGGTCTCAAATGTTAGAAAACATTAAGAAAAACACTTCTGTGAAGCCTAAGATTTATCAAGATCGCAACAGTCAATCTAGAAACTTTTTCATCAAATCTAATGGTTCCAACAATTTATGTATTTCATGCAAGGCAAATCATCCAATTTACAAGTGTGAGTCTTTTTTGAAATTAACTGCTTTACAAAGATTTGACCTTGTTAAAAGGCATTCGCTATGCATTAATTGTTTCGGAAAACATTCACTCGCATCTTGCAGATCCCAGCATACATGCAGATTCTGCTCGAAACGTCACAATTCTTTGCTGTGTCGTGGTGGGGAGGAATTTTCGAAACCCTCTCTCACCCCAGATGAACTCTTGACCTCAGTCCCCTCGCCAGGCGAGAGGAATGTTCTGAACCCCAGTGTGGGAGAGGAAGCTATGTCTCTCCACTCAACGCACGGATCAATTCAGCGTTCTACGATTTTGCTCGCAACTGCTGAAGTGTTTGTTAAAAATAAGTTCGGGGAAAGAAATAAAATCAAGGCAATTCTGGATTGCGGTAGCCAAGCAAATTTGATAACCTTTGAATGCGCATCTGCACTTGGTTTAAAAAAGGAGAGAGCTCACTCTTCGATTATAGGAATTAATGATAATTCACAATCCATTAAGCACCAAATTCATGGTGTTATATCAAATAAAAATGAAGAATTTGAGTATGATACCCATTTTATGCTTGTTCCGAAAATCACATCTTTGATTCCATCCACAGTTTTAGATGTATCAAAACTTCAATTTCCAGATAACATTGAACTCGCAGATATTAACTTCTACAAACCTTCTAAAATACAAATGTTAATTGGTGCGGAACTGTTCTTTAGAATTTTAAAGGGAGATCAAATTCAAATTAGTGACTCCATACTATTGCAAAACTCCGCATTTGGGTATATAGTTTCAGGAAACATACCTTGTTCTCGACCTACACCACACTGTTTGTTACTAACAGAACAAGAAAACCTTGATCAATTAATGATCAAATTTTGGGAACTAGATTCGGTCGAAGGAAAATATATTAAATCAAATGAAGAATTGTTTTGCGAAGACCACTTTCAAAAGACGCATAAGAGGCATGAAACAGGAAAATACATTGTCCAAATGCCGCTGAAAGATGATCCTGGGATATTGGGTGAATCCAAAGACGCAGCTATCAAAAAACTGTATGCACTTTGGAATAGATTATCAAGACAACCTCAACTAAGAGATTTATATGTGCAATTTATGCAGGAATATATTGCTTTAGGGCACATGGAAATTGTCGAGGAAACTTATGAACCTCCAATTACATACTATATTCCTCATCACAGTGTTTTCCGTCCAGAAAAAACTACTACCAAATTAAGAGTTGTTTACAACGCCTCGGCCCCTTCTTCGAATGGCAGTTCACTAAATTCACTCCAAATGAACGGTGGTGTAATTCAAGAAGATCTCTTCTCTATACTATTGAGGTTTCGGAAACACCGCATCGCATTTGTTGCAGATATAGAGAAAATGTACAGGATGATTTTTATCGATCCATCCCAAAGAGACCTCCAACGCATCGTTTGGAAGGACTGCCCTAATGGGCTAGTAAAAATTTATAAGTTATGTACAGTTACCTATGGCACAACAAGTGCTCCGTATCTCGCAACTAGAACACTCAAGCAATTAGCGCTTGATGAAGCTGAAAGATTTCGTATTGCTGCCCCAGTTGTACACGCCGATTTTTATGTTGATGACATCCTCTCCGGCGCAACTGATATAGCGTCTGCCTCAGCTTTACAGAGAGAGTTAGTTGAATTGTTACTCTCAGGTGGTATGAAGCTTCATAAGTGGGCTTCTAATGAACAGTCTCTGATCAACTCTGTAGCACACGAAACCAAGGAATATGTATTTCATGACTCTTCAGAAGTAAAGGTGAAGACTTTAGGACTTTCCTGGGATCCCAAATGTGACATATTTACATTTTCTGTGTCTCCTACAAGTAGCCCGTCCACTACTTGCACTAAACGCACTGTTCTATCTCATATAGCCAAATTGTTCGATCCACTAGGATTCTTAGGACCCTTTGTTACTAAGGCAAAAATGTTCATGCAGCAACTTTGGCTGTTGAAACTGAATTGGGATGACCCCTTACCTGAAAGTGAAGCTTTAAAATGGAAATGTTTGTTATCTGAGTTGGACACAGTTAAAACCATAAGAGTTGACAGATATCTTTCCTGTGATGATGTAAAGGTACTGGAGTTACATGGCTTTGCTGATGCTTCAAACATGGCTTATGGAGCTGTTGTGTATGTAAGATCAGTTTCATATTCAAATCAAGTTAATGTCAAGATATTGTGCAGTAAATCAAGAGTAGCTCCACTGAAATCAATCAGCATTCCCAGACTCGAATTGTGTGCAGCATTGCTTCTGTCGAAATTAGTACGCAAATTGATTCACTCCATAAAGATGACATTTCAAAGAGTTGTTCTGTGGTCAGATTCGACAATTGCTTTAGCCTGGATTAGAACATCTCCTCATCTCCTGAAGACCTTCATCAGCAATCGCGTATCGCAGATCCAACAAGCTACCGAAGGATATCAGTGGTGTCACGTTCGCTCTACGGACAACCCGGCTGACCTGATTTCGAGAGGCATCAACCCTAACTCTTATTACAATGACATATGGTGGATTGGACCCACTTTTCTACATGATGAGAACTTTTCCCCTTGTGAACAGAACAGTGACTCTGCTGAAGTCTCCTCATCAGAGGAATTTATTTCAGAACTAAAGTCAACTTCAAACCAGACTCTATTGCTTACATCTGATAACAACTTAACTCATTCTATTATAAACTTAAGCAATAATTTTAATACTAATCTACGTGTTTTAAGTTTTGTTTTCAGATTTTGCTTCAATGCCCAGCACCCTAGAGAGAAACATTCTGGTCCCCTCTCTGCTGCTGAAAAAGATCTTGCCCAGCAGTTTCTTATAAAGTCTGTCCAAGAGATAGAATTTCATGACGAAGTTGGAAACTTAAAGAAAGGGAAACCTATTCCCCCAAATAGTAAACTTAAAAGCCTCAATCCATTTCTTGATGAAAATCAAATTCTTCGTGTAGGTGGACGTCTTCATCATGCAGATTTAACCTATGATGAAAAATTCCCTATTGTTTTGCCTGCTAAGCAGAAATTAACAAAATTAATAATTAGTCATTTTCACAGAAAACATCTTCACTTAGGCCCGCAATCTTTGCTTTATACCATAAGAAAAATGTTTTGGCCGTTAAATGGCAGAAATCTGTGCAGACAAATTGTGCACGAATGTGTCGTTTGTTTCAAAGTGAAACCAACTACTGCTCAACAAATTATGGGAAGTTTACCCCAAGAACGCGTAACCCAAACGCATCCTTTCAATGTTACTGGTATAGATTTTTGTGGTCCGTTTTCAATCAAGTATAAGTATCAAAGGAAGGGCCTTTTTAGCAAAATTTATGTATGTATTTTTGTATGCTTTATTACGCGTGCTGTCCATCTAGAAATTGTATCTGACTTAACGTCTGAATCGTTTCTAGCTACTTTGAAACGCTTCTTTGCCAGACGGGGAAAAAGCTCTAAGATATTTACCGATAATGGTACAAACTTTGTGGGAGCAAGGGCAGAATTAAAGCGACTTCATGAACTTGTTGCCAATCCTAATGAACTAATTGCAGATTATCTTGCTTCAGAACGCATTGATTGGAAGTTCATTCCTCCAAGAGCACCTCATTTTGGTGGCCTTTGGGAGGCTGGCGTCAAGTCCCTTAAATTCCACTTCAAAAGAGTCGTTGGCGATTCAAAACTTTTGTATGAGGAATTTTTAACTGTTATTAACCAGATTGAAGGTATCCTTAACTCTAGACCCATCTCTCCTCTGTCGTCTGATTCCTCAGACTTAGAGCCCCTCACCCCTGGGCATTTCCTCATTGGGCGCCCAGTAACATCCATTGTTGAGCCCCAATATTTAGATCTAAACGAAACCAGACTCTCGCGTTGGCAACGTGTTACAAAATTTGTCCAAAGACTTTGGAGTCGTTGGTCTTTAGATTATCTAAATAAAATTGCAGCAAAGACACAAATGGTATTTTACTAAGGATAATATAAGGGTTAATACAATGGTTTTAATCAAAGAAGATAATCTTCCCCCTCTGAAATGGTTGTTAGGAAGAATTCAAGATGTAATATTGGGTAAAGATGGAAAGGTAAGAGTTGTCGTAGTTAAAACTAAAACAGGAATATTCAAAAGACCAGTGTCAAAAATCGCAATCTTACCATTCGAAGATAACAAAATTTAAAATATTTCATTTTGTGTATTTTAGTATAAGTTTATTTTGTGTATTTTAGTGTAAGTTCATTTTGTGTATTTTTGTATAAGAATTGTTCTTTATTATTTTTTTTCAAATTATATTTGTATTATGTTTTGAAATGTTATTTCAACGTGGGGCGGGATGTTGGCGCCACCTGTCTTCTCTCTTGGCGCGTCCTGACCACCCCCGCAATAAGGGCTCCCTCTGTCGCCCTACCCCATGTACTATTCAGTTGTCGATACGCCTCCAAGGCACTCACAGCGCGTCTTAGCGCAAGCTTATTATTGTTGTTCAGCCGTCAAGGCACTTGCAGCGCGTCATAGCGCATTTATATAATTGTTTACCTGCCGCCAAGGCATTTGCAGCGCGTCATAGCGCAATTTCTCTTTTTAATAAACTGTTGTTTTTGTTTTTAATATACAGTCCACGCTCAATTTATTCAGGCACCATGCATGCCATTACACCATATATATATATATATATATTAGCTGTACCCGTCCCGGCGTTGCTCGGGTAATGTAATTACCAATTTTTTAGTAGCCTTAACCCTTTGATAATGGGCGTCGCTGTCATCCTTTTCCTCACCACGATACATTATTTTACCCATATAAATTTAATCCTTTCTGGCACATTTTGGCAAAATTTTTGACATAGGATTATTTAAAACTTTCCACAACAGTCAGCGAGACGAAAAACGTATTAAGATGAAATTCTTTGAAATCTTCATAGATTTTTTCCACAAACACACCACAAATTATATGATATTAACTAAGTGTTGGCCAAAAAAAATTACGGCATTACTAAATGCGATTTTTTAATCGATTATCACTGCAATAGTAATCGATTTCCTTTAACCACCCAATCCCTCATAGAAAACAAACGCCCCAACACATCACGTGCTTGACGTCGAAAAAGACACGCCTATTTTCCCCCGCTTTACCTTCGTCCGGAAATGAAGAACGAAATCTCCAAAATGAGATTTCTCGCAAGAGTTTCCGAATCATAAAATAAATTATTAAAAAATAACTACAATTTGTAAATTAATTTTGGTTCTGGCTTTCGAAACTGTGATGTCTAGGGTCTCTGAGATAAAAATTTCGTAAAAATGTAACAATATTTACGTATCGGTTCGACAATTTGGAAAAAAGGGTCGCGTCCAAAATCGCGTTTTTTCCCGAAAAACGGGTGCGTACAGGCGATCGAAAAAAAATCACAATTAATCGATAAATTAAGACAGACAATTTTAATTGTGATTTCCGTATAGTGTCATCTTTCCCGTATAGGCTCGTCCGAAAAAAAAAATTCTTGGACGGATACGTTAGGATTTACGGAGCTTTTACTCGTCCGGGAGCTCTAAATCGCGACTAAATATTTAAGTACGGAAAATCTAATTAAAAAATCGAAAAAAGGGCTTCGAGGTGCATAATGTGACCTCGGGGGGCATCTTCGTGTCGAATCTCAAGACTGTCCGACCTGCCGTCTTTGCGGCGTGCCGCGAGCAGACAAAAACTCGGTCACACACACACAGACTTTGCCTTTTATATATAAAGATATATAAATATATATATTTATATATATATATATATATATATATATTTATATATATATATATATATATATATATATATTTATATATATATATATATATATATATATATATATATATATATATATATATATATATATTTATATATATATATATATATATATATATATTTATATATATATATATATATATATTTATATATATATATATATATATATTTATATATATATATTAATAATAAATACAACGGTCAATGTGTGCAATTAATGCCAAAAAAACCCAAAAAAATATATTTATAAAAAAATTGTAACGGATATTTTTATAAATATAATGTAGAACAAAATGTAGAACAAATTAAATACAACGGTCAATGTATGCAATTAATTTGTATGTTTGATATCCATAAAAAATACTAATTTGGATTAAATTATTTAAAAACTTAAAACTCAATTAGTCTAGTGGTAAAATTTTATCTTTTACCGTATTTTAATATTTTTTTGTCAATTTATTTCGTTGTTATGAACGTGACGATAAATTAATTTAAAGTATCACAAAAAGAAAAGAAACCACGTGATCAGCATTTAATAAATTAAATTCTAAAAATTAATCTTTAAAAATTCACCAAAAATCAGAAAATAGAGGTAAAGATTCGAAAAAGATTTCATTTCAAAGGAATTTTTATGATCTTTCTCGTGATATAAATTTTATAACCCCAAAGTGTTATTTTAAATACAAACTTAAAAAAATGTTAAAAAACAGCTTAAAAACTTAATTTGAAAAAAAATCTAAGAAGAATTTTTCAAAAATCTTTCTTAGTGTACCCCTACACTATAAGAAGAATCGCCATGCAAAATATCAGCCCTTTAGGTCCAGTGGTTTGGTCTGTGCGTTATCTGTCAGTCAGTCAGTCAGTTACGGGTCTGTTTTATAGATAATACGAGAGGAATATATAAAGAATAAATATTAACATTTATTTAATTTTCAAAATAATCAGTAATATGTATTGTCTTAGATAAAGTATTTTTTGCTTGCCCATCTATTCTATTTTCTTGTGGCCCGCAGCAAGTTTCCGAAAAATAATATAGCTCTCTTGGCATTTCAAGTTGTTCGGGCCTGCTTTATAGCATTGTCATGTGAACTAAAACTGCTTTGATGACAGTGTGTATAATTATAGATAAATCCTTTTATAGCATTTTCCATGTATTGTAATTTGCGATCAAGACTTGATTCTAAAAACATGAAAGATATGGTCTCGGTAAAATACTCATTTATACAACGATTTTAATAACAAATAGACTGAAAATATGTGTGAAAAATTGTTACGCATATTTCTCTTTTTTTAATGAAATTATAGCTGTATTTTTTAAACTTTCATAAGGCATTTGAATTTGCTTTAGAACGTAAAACTGACTTGAACTTAAGAATTATTTCAAAACATTTTAAATATGATAATTTTATAGCAAGCAAATGAATAATTTATATTCTTTAAATGTATCTATCAAACTTCAAATGTTCATTAATGTAAAATTTCACAAACACGTTTATAATATTAATTTATTATTATAGAATAGAAAATAGGTTGGCAACTATCTGGCGCTCTAGAGCGATTACAGCTGCATGATGAACTGTGGAGTAGTTTAGGATACTTTTTTCTGTGTTTTTTATAGCATCTTTGGTTGCAACAAAGATAAATGTTACTTTAAATCAACTTTTTTTCTGTTCTTTAGATGAAACTATGTGATTCTGTATAAAAAAAGGTGCTTGATTCACATATCAAAACCAAAATGGTCCATCACGTACCGTTTTTGTAAGAGACCCACTTCTCACATTTACACAAATTGGTTACAGAGAAATGTAACAGAGGCTTTATTATAGAAAACACAAACACTAAAATGATTCTTTTGGCCGTTTCCTCTTGTAGACATCTGTTGGTGTGTCCCTGATAACAGACCAGAAATATTCAGCTAGCATATTTCCATTCCATCGTCCACTGTAACGCTTTTCAAGCATAGAGATGTCCTGGTGAAACCTTTTCCCATGCTCATCACTAATTGCTCTAAGGTTTTGAGGAAAGAAGTACAGACGAGAGTCCAAAAAGTGTAGTTTTAAAGACATATTGCAACCTATAACACGAAAGCATTTCCCCATGTCACCAACAAGATGTTCATATATCAGCTATCTCATTTCCAAGGAAACGTGAGCACACTGATTTGAATGCCAGCCAGGCTTCATTTTCTGCTTGTGACAGTTTATTTTCAAACTCTTCATCATGAAAGACTGCCTTAATTTGAGGGCCAATAAACCCCCCTTCTTTTACCTTTGCCTCACTTGAATTTTCGAATTTGTTCCCGAGATGCGAGAAAGCCACTTCTCCTCTGTTCAGAGCTTTTACAAATATTTTCAACAAACCGAGTTTAATGTGCAATGGTGGAAGAAAGACACATTGCGGATTCACAAGTGGTTCATGTGATAAGTTTTTGGTGCCAGGAATGAAGTTTTTCTTGGAGGCCACTGTTTACGGATGTAGTGTTTTTTCTTCTGTCACGGCTGTCTCATTCGCAGAGAAAGCAGCAGAATTTAGTGTATCCCTGTTGCATGCCTATTAATATCCCAATGATTTTCAAATCCTCACAAATGTGCCACTTGAATGTAGCATACTCAATTAACTCCAGTATAGCACTCATAACTTTATAAGTTTCCTTTCTATTTGTAGAAAATATAGCATATTCTACAAATAAAAAGGAACAGACGGACAAACATTGCCTATATGGAGGAGCACTGCTTTGAGACTACGTTTGGACGAGTCAATAAACAGACGCCACTCTGCTGGATTGTGTTCATGTACCAATGCCTGAAATAGGCCATTCACATCACAACAATATACGATGTCTTCTTTCTCCGCAAAATAGTCTACAAAATAGCTTTGTCGTCTTCTATATGTTTTTCCGGCACAGAGCGCACTTGCCGCTACAGTATATATTTCCATTGCTAAAACGGGGATTTTGGGGAAAATGTTGGGTAGTAAACAAAAAATTACAAATTCGTTATTTTCAGCCACAAAATATACAAGAAACACACATTTTCATCTGAAAGACATTTTTCATGTTATACAGTGTAATATGTACTATTGAACGAATACATAATCATTATGATGCAATAAAGATAGGAAAAGAGAAAGAAAGAGCTCAAAAACTTCATCCTCCGAGATCTAATCCGGCACAAACAGGGTCCGAATTTAAAACCCTTATGGCTTCAATCTGAATTCCCAGTGCTTAGTTACGTGTCCACTCAAGACTACAGGGTGATTCGTAAAGAAAGCATTTTTAGCCGTAAGCAGTTGTAGTTTTCAGCCATTGCTTATCTTTCGGAAGCACAGATACAAAACATCAGATACGTACCCAGTACTATAACTAAATAACATTTTCTCCACATTAAATATTATAAATAAACTTGCATACTAGTGCTATAAATAAGGGAGGAATGGAGTTTACGCTGGAGAGAATTTCCCAAACAGACTCTCATAAAATCGAAAATATCCCTCGAGTAAAATCTTTGAGAAGTTTACTGGCACTATAAAATAACTGTCTCTCTCTCTCCCTCTCTCTGAGCTTTCAACACAAACGGTATAAACGCAGAGGATCTTTTCCGTCATGTTCATTATCAACGGTGGGTTTTTATGTGAACCGGCTTCTCTCATATAAATGTTAAACATGAAATACTACGACTAGACTTGGCAAAATTCAGCTACAGGGAAGCAACATTTGCCTCAGCGTAAAACGTATTTATAGAAAAACAGACTGGTGATATTTTATTTATACAAAGACTTTCAAAAAATGTATCACTCCTGTTGATAAAATTCCGGAGGAAGTAAAACGAAGAGTTTCAAAATTTTATGTATATAAATTCTGAGAAATACCATTTAATAAAAACTGAAAATATTTATAACAGGCGTATGAAGTAGAGTATATCCAGGGGCGTCGAGAGCTATTGTTAAGCATGAGAAAAATAATTCCTACTAAGCTCCTGGGTGCCTGGGCCCACGGGTTCTTATCCCTCTTTCCCTCATTGCCATCTGCTACTTTTAAATAAGAGATTTTTTTCTTCTATCGAGAAATAGACAAATAGGAATATAAACAATCTAATAAGTATAAAAAAGGAGCAATTAAGTACTTTTGTACATGAGTCAACAGCCGGAACTGTTGTATCTACTAAAAAGAGTCCGCTTAATAGTGATCAATAATGTATGGAACAGATGCCGTTTTTAAAGGGTTAGGATTATGCACTAAATATGTATAAAAATGCACTAAATATGTATAAAAAAACTATATAAAAATGTTAAATTTAGCCTGTATTCCTTTAATTTATAAGTTGAAATCAACGACAGCGAATCTATATATTTAAGTTGCTAAGCCGATTCTGTGGGCAGTCCGGGAGAGAAAACTTCTGCATATATTTACATCATGTTGGCCTTAAACGAAAGATTTTAATCTACAGATGTGTCAAATTTGGTTTTCGTAACCTCAATTTTTATTAATTAGCGATAATTTACAATTAAAAAATTGCTTTCTGTGCATGCTCAGGGACATGTACATTAATTAATGTACATACATTAATTTGTGTCTGCGCATGCTCAGTGACATGTTCAAATCTGGCTTTAGATACTTACTAAACACGAGGCCATATAAGCACGTTAATTTTTATTCCGAGGAATCTCTCTAGGTCTCCGAGGAATCTAATCTGCCATTTTTAATTTTTAATTATGTTTGTGAGGTATACAATTAGAACAGACTGGAATTGTTTATTTCGCGCTGTTGAGTAACCCTATTACTTTTCATTGGATTCAATAGTAATGTCTTAAAGTGTATTTCTCTATTCTTATATTATGACTTTCAACATTTGGAAATGATGTGTTGAGTGTAATTTGTGTGTTAGTCACTTATTTACCATTCAGCCGTCATGTTTAGACGGGTACCAACTAGTTTTTCATTAAAATACACGCACATTATCACGCAACGAAACAAAAATGACAACGTCGGAGAAAGAAAGGAGAGATTTTCTAATGTTATTATATATGCATGTATACTTTTGTTACATCTTTAGGACCGACACTCTGTTAAAGATATTAGTATATACATAAGTAATGTGTGTAAAATTTTCTATACTATTTTATAAACGTAATACGAATTCCTTTCGCTTTATACAGGAAATAACTATAAACAATAAGCAAAAAAGTGAAAAAATTCTAAGTGACCATTTTTTTCTCATATCACTCGAAATTGACAAAACATTTTCCTGCGTATTAAAATGTAGGAAAAAGAAAATTATGGAAAAGAAATATTTAAAGAATAAATTTTCTCAGATGGTTAACTATGTTTTAAGCAACCTTTTGAGATAAAATTGACAGATATATGAATTTATCGCTTTAACGTTGAGAAAACATATCTTTAAAGAAGTAGCATTAGCTTATCAGTGGTTTATTTTATGCTTGAAAAATAAAGGAGATATTGAGAAAAAAATAATATCGTAGATCCGCATTGTAATGCACAATTTTTGATACTCGCTTTCTTGAGTAATACACACAACTCAACATGAAATAATATATAAATATAAATCGAGAAATGTCTTGAGATTTTTTTCTTCATTTATGGGAAGGAATTTTAAGTACGTGAAACTTTGTAAAACCATCGGATTTAGGCTTTATTTTTCCACATGACTACGAAGCGGCAATTTCCCGAAATAGCGTAGCGTGGATGACAAAACGTTTTGTCTTCCTGTGCAACGTACGACGAAAAAATATTAAAAAAAAAATCTTGGTATGCAGAAAGTGGAGATTTAAGTAAGGGGAACACTGGATATAGAAAATTATTAAAGAATATAAAAAAAAGAAAATACTTCCTAGACACATTAGATTTTTAAATTAACGCAGCATTGTTAAAAAAAATTATCTTTCTTATTCTGAAGAAAATGTGTTTAGGAAAATACCTTCATCTTTTGATTCATTATTTCTTCCATGAAAAATGATATGCCCAAAGCATAAGTTTTCTCTTTACATAAAAGCGATTTGTAACAAAACATTCCTCGTGGAAGCTTCTAAACGTAATTTGTAGCAAAAATTGGTAAATTAAGTTTAGACGACAACAATCCAGACACAAAATTAGGACTTTGATGTCTTCAAAAATGCCCAAAATCGTGGTTTGTTAATAGATTAATTTATTTTTTCCTTTTTGCGGAGGGGATTATTTTTAAAAGTAATCGTGGTCTTTAAAGACGTTTAAGACAATGGCTATTTTGATACATACACAGAGACGGGTATGTGCATGCATATATCCTTAAAAGATATATAATCTATGCTGAGAAATCTTACTACCTGAGCGAATTTCTTACGAGTTGATATTTTTTGTTTGAAAGAAAATGTAACAAACCTACTGAATGACTTTGCCCCCCCCCCTTATAAGGCGCAAGAGTTATATTAAAATTTTTCATTTAGTTCTGAAGAGTTAAAATATTTCTCTTTGTTTAATGCTATTATCCATAACTATTTACACCAGAAATAGAAACTTAACCTTTATTACGCCATGAATCAAATCGAGTCGCATAACTCTAAAATTGTAATTGTCTCACGGCTAAGACCAATCTTCTTCGTCCAGCACCTATCTGATTTACAATTGCCTGTAGGGGGCTCGGGGTGCCTTGAGTGGATGACGGATCTGTACCGTTTGTGCGGCATCCTCGGGCCCTAAATGAATGCAAAATGGCACCGAACCTGGGAAATTAACCCTCGCTGCTTGTTCAGGTATTTCTCCGTAGCTTCCGGTCGTCAGTTTGAACAAGGCGTATATGCGAAAGCTGTGGTCGTTTATGAATACTTACAATTGCCTGTGTTGAAAATGAAAGGTGTGTTTTAAAATAAATAGGAAACTATGTGGAACTCTCTCGAATAAAATAAATCTGATAGATCATTTTTATGAATACATACATTATCAATCAAATCAAAATGGCTGCTAAATATTTAGAAAATTACACAAATCGAAACAATATGGTTTGTGTCACGATTTTGGAACTTTAAAAGCTCATGTGCCGCTACTATCAAGTAATATTTTGGAGGAATTTTAAGTTTTCGCTGTGCCAGTTTTAAACTGGTAAAAAAAAATTATGCAAAAATGATGATCAATATTTAAAGAAAGCATTTATGATTAATAATATGAATGAAACTGATACTTGTTT